>JXSR01S014326.1:4458-14622 GCA_000969725.1 Ophiothrix spiculata | reverse complement strand
TACAATGAAATGGAGAACCAGTTAGGTAAACTACATATCCTTAGGAAAGCCCTTCATGCAAATGGCTGTGTATAGTAATGCATTCTTTTGAGACTCAAATGCATGTAGCGCAGCTTGGTAGAGATGGGGAAAATATATATTAAAACATTTAGGAATTTTAACTTTAATTAAGTTAAAATTTTCTCATTTCAAATATACTTCAAAATGGCAAAACTAACCAAAATATAGCCATTACACCTATGAAGCCAATTACGGAATAAAGGTGGACAAATTATACTCATAACTGAAATGTTAAGGCGCCTGCGTGTATGTATTTGCACAATATTGCCTATGCTTATGTTGCTGACAGTAAAGGTTGGGGTTTTAAAAGCCTTGAGACCTAAGTTTCAAAGCTGCTTTTGCAGATATTAGAATTATTCAAATTATGTACTATTCATTTTATTTTATAAAATATTTTTCTTGTAACACATGTTTCTGAATTAAACTTGCAAGATCATGATCAGCAAAAATAGTGGTAAAAAATATACGACCAAGTAGAGGAAATAGTCAAACTGAGTAAACTAATTTACCAAATTGGTCTAGAAAATCTTGTATTTCCATAACAACCAGAAGCCTTAATAAGCCTTATTGGATTTTTGCCCCATGGAATGACAATTCACTTTTTCACTTCACTAATCCAACCCTCTTGCAATACAATCTCTCTACCTTTTCATCCCATTTCTTTTTTCTTTACTGTTTTACCTTCATTTTTATCTCCCATTTCACTACGCCTGCATTCCCATCTGTCTTCTCCCATTTATATTCCAAGTCAAGAAAATTGCTCACTTATGAAATCAATTACCGTGTAATGGAACACAAATTGCACTCTGATTACAATGAAATGGAGAACCAGTTAGGTAAACTACATATCCTTAGGAAAGCCCTTCATGCAAATGGCTGCGTATAGTAATGCATTCTTTGAAATAAAATGTACATATAACAGTGTAGCTTGGTACAGATGGAATAAAATAAATGGATATTGGTACAGATGGAAAAAATAAATGGATTTATTTCAACTTCAAAGCAACCCTAAATGTCAAAAAACACTTAAATTTAAAAAAAATTGTATCTGAAATTATATGAATCTGTCTATGCTTAAAACGAATACTTTCAAGTTTGCATCCTGGTTTACATTATATTAATTTATGTACGTTTGCAATTCAAGGTATGTTTGGACAAGTAGCTCAGCAGTACAAGCTGATGTGGCTTTCAAGTTAATGTTCCCTGGTTGAAAAAAGATTTTTCTTGTTTTTGACCAATGCAGGCATGGATTATGATCTTCCATTTACCACACAAGGAGCAGTCACAAAAAATTGTGTCCATTGGCTCTTTTTAGAGTATGCAAGGTCATAATTACCAGATACAGGCACACAGTGTTTTATTACATTTAGTTCAATTTTATTTCAGAAATGCAGTTTATCATTTCATTGCACTGCATCCAACTCAATAGTGATTTTTTTTATCATTGTTGTTGTTTTCTTAAACAGTTTAATGTTTTTACGCTATGACATCTGATAAATATAGGTCACCAGAAGTATGAGGTCACAATTAATGTGACCCTGGCTTCTGTTTTAATTACTTTGTCCAATACCATCAGATGTAAAAAGCTCCATATAAGTTCGGAGGGACTCACAATTCGGATACGTATCCGAATTCGGATACCCACGCACATTTCGTATCCGAATAGTGATACCCGTATCAGAATAAGGATATGGAGGGGTATCTGAATTCTGATACTCTTGTCATGGCGCAGGAAAAGAATCGATAGCGCAAGCTGGCGAGTACATGTAAACATCTTTGTTGCATTTATGATAAATGTATCTGTGGAAATGTCATTTTCATCTGTGCAATTTCAGCGGAACAGCTTCAAAACATGTCCTGATAGCTTCTTATCACAGAAGGCAAACAAATTTGGCCAATACTTTGATAGAATTTAGATGACAAATGATTATAATGTTATTGACTTTTATACATACCGGTATGGTGCGCGGCGAAGCTGAATATTCATTTCAGATGATATCCCGTTTCAGCTATTTTTAATCCAAATTCGAATACGGGTATCCGAATTGTGATACGGAGTATCCGAATTCGGATACGTATCCGAATTGTGAGTTCCGCCGAACTGATATTGCATTTGAATCTGCAATGATACAAATCAATTTTGTTATGTACATACTCTTAGTCTTGATAAATTTACTTTTCAAATCACTTCTCAAAAATTCAATTTTATACAGCGTGACATGGATATCTCTGGACTAGTAATCAATGACTCAACATAGAAGTAACATCTGGAACTCTGACAATCGTTGCACTTTTTAATATCCGATTGGCTATCGCCATCCAATCGCATTCATTACTAAACCACATGAAGACTCAATTACCAAGACTACATTACAAACAAATAATCATTAGAGCACACACTACAATTCAAACTCTCTGATTCAGAATTCCAAAGCTGCTCCTAGTGATTTTATACCCAGACAAGAGAGGAGTATCAGTTACATGCACATAATATACCAATGATTTTAGTCCCAAAACATGATGCCTATGAGTTACATTGTTGGGTATTTCTTGATTTCTGGTGTGTTTTTTTCTCTCTCTCTTTTCTTTTAAAAGTGCAGCAAGTGACTTTTTTGACAGATAATTGTGCTTTATAAAATCAAATTATTATCATCTTATAAAATCAAATTATTATCATCCTAAAAGAGCCACTGTTTTTTTTTCCTTCAAAATATAAAGGGAATAGGAAGGACAATATTGGAAAACTGTTGATTGAGTGAGTGAACTATAAGGGAAGAAAAAAAAAATAGGAGTCACCTTCCCAAATTTATAAAACTTTGATATTTCAATATAGCTTTTCCTATCCTTAGGCCAAAAAAAAAATTGTTTGGTTGCCCTCCACAGCTTTTTTCAGAGAGGCTCGGTCGGTCATTTTTTTTTCAATACTCTTCCCCGCGACATCCAAATCAAAACAATCAAATACCTCTTGTAGTGATCCTAAACATTTTGAGGGTTGAATATCGAAAAAATCAAAAATATAACCTTTTTTTTTAAAGTTTTCGGTAAGAAAAAAAATATCAATAAAAAAAAGTTTGGGTCGGGCTGAAAAATAGCGTCGGTGGGTGGAGGGCAACCAAACAATTTTTTTGGCCTACTTATTTTAAAATAAACTAAAAATGGTAGAGCAGTTAATTTGACCTCAAGAAAACAAGAGAACAACTTTTCTTTTTTCATTAAGGCATTAAGAAAAACAGCACCCAATATTTCAACATATCTAATGGTGCAGATTCAACGCTCTCTTTCCAAGTCAACATTTTACAAGCATACACATATGATAACTGAAATCACGCACCAAGCAGCTATCATCTGCTCATAGAAGTCTCTGTCCTACATTACAGTATGCAATGGTTCCTTTAGTACTTGATTGTTAAATGTTGGCGACTGCTAGGCACCCATGAAGGTGCTTGCCATAAATGAGAAAGACAGTGCCAGCGAATTCATGAATGAAAATGCTACTAGCAATCCATTGACATAACAAAGTATCAGGTACAGGCTGCTTTTTGTTACAAGCATTAAAAACACCTACGCCATATTATTACAGTATCACACTAAGGCCAACAAAAATAAATAGTTTGGTTGTCCTCCACAACCTTTTTTGAGCAAGTGCGGGCGGGCTGATTTTTTTTTCAAATGTAAGTCAAAGTTACACCAAATTATGGCCTCTATAAAGATGCAAATAAGTCTTCTCTACCTAAAAATCTCTTTATACAAGTTTAAAAACAGTATTAAAATGAAAGCAACAACTTAAAAATATTTCAAAAAAAAAAAAATTCTCAAAGAAAAAACGAACTTTTTTTGGAAATCTGAAAATTAGGCGTGGTATACTTTTGTATAGTAAAAACTTATTTCCAGTTTTGAAAAATAGGGGCGGGTGGTTGAGGACAACCAAACAACTTTTTTTTTGGCCTAACGTTCACTTATTGTATTTTCTCAATACACATTTAAAAACAAAAAGCAAACACATCCCAGGATGCGCATACATTTTTTTTCAGAATTCTGATTCTGAAACCTTTTTAAACCTACGATTTTTGGAAGTTGGTAAATGGTAGAGAGAACAAAGGCCAACACACAATTTACCTACAAAAGAGAGGGTTCTTCAAGTCAAATTGCTTCACCTTCACCATCACCACCGCCACTCAGTCTAAAGGGCTAGATACACTTAAGAATTTTTCTCATGGTGTTAAATTTTCACCACTATGTTAAAATTTCATTCCAAATGAATGCTTTCTTTTTAATATTTTCCAATGGTGTAAAAATGTTGCCATGTTGTAAAATGTTTTACCATTTACCAAAATCTGTCATTGACAGGTATTACTGTGGATTTTATTTTGAAGAAAAGATTTGCGCACCACTTCTTATTTCTCCAATGATAAAAATTTTCATTTAGAATGTTTGCCACTATATGATTTTTTTTATTATTTTAATTTGAGTTTGAGCGGATTATTCCGATTGATAATATTGTCTAGAAACTCAAGGTCAATATGCAATCAGTTGTCTGCATTTTACAAATAGTAAACATATTAAACTGTATCTAGGCGGATTCTTATCAACAACTAAACAAAGACATTTGTCATACCTTTTGTTCACTCTCAATTTAATGTGTCTAAAGTTAGTCTATTAGCAAACATTGTCTATTAATCACCGTTCGGACAGGATTTTGATTTCAAAATAAATGAAGTCTTGGCTTGAACAGGTTGTATGTGATTTGTTTAGTTGTGTTTAATGTTCAAGTATACTATGCATATTTTTCATCATTTCATTGTCTATTAACTTTACTTACATTATTATCAATCCCCATTGACAATAACAAGTGTTTTGTTATCTTGACTGACGGCAATTATTCTTTGATATTGCTTTAGTAGGGATTTTCCCTATATTTAGTACTAGCCTGATACTTCAAATTCATAAAACTGACATACATCTCCACTCAAGTGTGTTACTACTCTGTTATGGTCATAAAATGTAACTAAGAATAGCTTTTAATATCATAAGGCACTAGCGGAGCAATAATCCTACCCGCAAATGATGCCATTATACAATATTACTGCCATATAAATCATAATAGACTTCCGTTTTCGTATCAAATATCATATCCTACAAAATTGTGAAATATTAATGGTCCATGCATGCGCAAAAGAGATGGATAAATTTAAGCCTCGGATTTAAAACTAGACAAAGCCTATTTCCCAGAAAGTATTCTAGTTTTATCCAAGTGAATTTGGTATAGTTTTCTTACTGAATATATGTCAATATTATTATCATCAACTCCATCATGGTGCATGGTTCTTCCAGAGCAAAGGATCGATTGTGAGATCGGATAACATACAGAACTATTTTGCTTCAAACCTTTGCAGATACTGACTTAAGTCAGATGCCTCTGTAACTAGTCATGAGTGACAGATCACCTTTTCAAGGTTTATTAAAAAAAAAACCATATCTTTTTTATTTTGAGCTGGCAGTGGAATAATGACATGAATGCACCATACACAATTCAAATATTGTCCTTTAGTTACAAGTAAAGCAGTAAAAAATGTATGTGTGTATTTTGATATTCAACAAACAGGATTCAAAGTCAATGGTTGTGAAAAGTGCACACCCATGAGAATTATGAATGCCCTCGTTTGTTAAAAAGCAACAAAGGTTATCAATGTGACCTTGCATTTGGGTAATTGGTCATCGATCATTGGTGTAGATGAGTAAGGCTGCGATCACATAGAAGTATACAGTATAAGGTATTTGCTATATGCTCCCGGGAAGGTTTGAAATTGACGGGTAATTATCCCTGTCACTAAGAAAACAAGTGCCTCCGCTGGGAGTGTATAGCGAATACCGTATTTTGTACACTTCCATTTGATCGCAGCCTAAAAATCAATCCTTGTATAGATAGTTAAATGTCTATGCATGTACCAAAATTGGAGGTTAAAATATTTGGGATCAAACATGTTGCTGGTCAACATGAGGAAGGGTTTGTTGTATAACTAGTAGTACATTATATAGCATTCTATATTGTTTTTGTAGAATCAGCCATATTATCCCTGACTATCCTGATATATAAAATATGTCCATGCATGTGTTCCATGTATACATGTGTGCCAACATAGCCAGAGGTTAAACTGTATCTACAAGAAATCAATTTTACTACATATAACCATACATCCGCGTTTAATATAATATGACATTAAAACATAAAGAAATAAAAGCATGGTGTTGAACTAGGTCAGGGCGAACAGCGCTTAAAATTTCAAGAAAATGGAAATATCTAGTCTCTTTTAGAAACATATCTACTCCATCATGGGGCTGCGATCATGTTCATAGCTTTTGGCTCTGATTAGAGACACCAAACTTACCCCTATTCCACCCATAATACTTAAAAATTCATGGCATTCACATGCCTATGGGTGCAAATTAAAGGGGCATTGGACAAAATTTCGAAATTTTGTTTGTGGATGATTTACATTTCCTATGTTATAAAATAACAGTTAATTACCAGATATCGGGAAAATTTTGATCAAAACCTTCAAAAATGTCAAACATTTGAATGGGTATGAGGCTATTCTCTAAACGTATTTATTGATGCTATACAATGAGAAAGAGTCAAAGATTTGTTTGTCAAACATTCCTTTCACATCATAGATTGCAGAAAAATCAAAAGAAATTTTAAATTTTCATAAGATCTCCTGAAAAGGCCAATTCTAGAAGTTCAACTATAGAGGGCAGTATTTATCGTTGTCGACAACGATAATTAAAAATAAGAGAATATCTAAATATTTGGATATATAGGGTTTGAATTTGACAATGACACTTTGCATGCTGTCATTATTACCACTAATACTTAAAATGATGCAAAAATCTCAAAATGTTTGGGGAAAAGTTAGAGGATGATGCTGAACTTGTCCAATGCCCCTTTAAAGGCACACTCTTTGAAAATTGTACTTTTTAGTTTCATCATGCTTTGTTATCTTTACTGTGTATTTTGTAATCAGATGGCATCATTTGATTTTCCACCAACCCCTGTTTTGGCAAATGGGGTTATTACAAGTCATTTATGAGAAAATTTGACTTTTTTGGCATATTTTCCATTTGCCAAATATGGTATGAAATTATTAATTATCCAATCTATTAAAGATTGTAATCATTTTATTGCTATTGGCTTTGATCTATGAAAGCAAACTTTCCCAAATACTTTAAAGTTTTAAAAATGCATGTTATAAAGTCAAATCCAGTGATAAATCATTGCTAAATTATTAAATCATTATCCAAAATATTGGCTCTGGAAATGATGTATGTAAAACAACATGACATATAAAGTACCACCAAAAAGTAACGCGACATAGTGTGGTACCCATTTTTACTTAAATTGGTTTAACCGAAGTGTAACTAGTCATGAGTGACAGATCACCTTTTCATTCCCCTGCATGTAGATGCCTCATTGACCCCAATCCAGTCAATAATAGCGACATGGCTGTGGCATGGGTGCAAGGCCATTTATGGCGGGATTTTTGAAAAGATTATTTTTCCACGAGGAGCATATGTTGTATCATCCAATTGTTCTGAGAGAGTGGGCCGCCATTGACCAGAACCAGATAAGGTGTCTGATCCACAGTGTGAGGAGGCGTTGCATGGCCGTTGTAAATAAAAGAGGTGGACATACAAAATATTGTATAGCTGACAATAAACATGCATAAAAACATGATTAGTAAAAGAAATAAAAAAAGTTGAAAAAGAAGGTTGGTCATCTGTGAACATCGTATTGTCTTAAATTGCAACATTTTAAAACCAGAAGGAAAGTTTTGAAAGGGTGGTTTGTCTGACATATTGATTGAAATAGGACAAATTTGGTATCAAAATTTAGGAAAATAAATCAGTTTTCTTACTGTATCATGTTCTTGTACATCCGAATTACCATTTTCAGTTTAGTCAAGTACCGAACTATGTCGTGTTACTTTTTGGTGGTACTTTATTAGCAAAATGATATAGAGACAAAAATATAAGAGCAAATTACAATTCAAAATAATGCACTGTTTTGTTATCAAAATTTTGAAGTCTAACTAGGGTATAAATTAAAGGCACTTCTGGGATATATATGTGTATTTTTTCATTATTGTCTTTGAAAAGGGTGCTATTTCTTCTTAGAATTGTAAGGTAAATGCAAAAAACAAAAAACAACAACCAACGCTTCACTAAATTATACAAAATGGCAACAATCCCCTATCCAGATCATTTCAAGTACATTGTCAAGTACATTGTAAGAGGTGGTTCAACACTGCTGATATAATTTTCAATTTCACATATTGGATCAATTATTCTGAATAAATTTGGTAGCTTAATAAATTGAAAATGAATTTTGGCATGGCAATTTTAATTTTTTAAGTATTGCAAAGCTCTATAAATTTTCATATGCAATAACATTTTGCTAAGTGTACACATCAAAAATATCAAACAAGGCTCTTAAAATGGTTCATATGAAGTCATTCTATCCTTATCAAAATAACAAAATATGACACTATATATCACAAATACTTTCATTAAATATCTACGCATGTTTTTACAGATCCGTAATATTTCACTGATATTAATTCTGTGTATAAAAGTTTTCTGTAATATTCTGTAGAATTTATAGATAAATATCTAAAAAAAATTGATAAAATCATCTCCTCCATGGATTCAATAGGTTTCTATATCAAGCTATGACAGATATGTGATATCATGTCGCAATCCATTACTGTCTAAGTTTCTCTTGATGAAAATGTTTGTTGCTAGGTAATGTGTGAATGGAGACGGAGCTTTCTGTGATTTTTAACTCTTGAGAAAAACAATTGTTTTTAACCCAATTCTATGCTGTTGAATGTAAGCACAACAGGGTTTAGAATATTGTTCAAAAATATTAGTGCTACTATAAGAAATTCCTGCCCTTTTAAGCATAGAATATTATTTTACTAGTGAATTTCTTTGATACTGCAATTAACTTTCTTTTTTCAAATAAAGCAAGCTCTACAAATCATCATGTGCAATCAGAATTCTGCCAAGTGCAGACATCAAGAAATCTAAATCTCAACAAACTTAGAAAAATAAAATAAAACAGGGCTCTTAAAAATAGTTCATATTAGTAAGTCATCCTATCCCATTATATCAGTCATATACAACACTATCATTAACAAGACTTTATTATTATATATCTGTGCATAATAGTTTTTTGTAACATTCCGTTGAATTTATAGATAAATATATAAATTTTTAAAAAGAAAATTATCTCCTCCATGGATTCAAGTATCCTTCTACCCAAGTCAAAATACTTGTCCCAGTTCTGGAATTATTCTATGTACTTATCTGATTTTAATAGCGCGAAATAGGTTTCTATATCAAGCTATGACAGATATGTGATATCATGTCGCAATCCATTACTGTCTAAGTTTCTCTTGATGAAATTGTTTGTTGCTAGGTAATGTCTGAATGGAGACAGCGCTTTCTGTGATTTTAACTCTTGAGAAAAACAATTGTTTTTAAGGCCAAGTAAAAAATAAAACATGTTTCTCGTCCGGGTTTTTGAAAAAAAGCAGGAAGAGGTACTTATTATTTTTTATTTTTTATTTCAATGTCAATGCAAAATCGCCCATTAATGGCCAATTCTCATCCAGTGGATCGATACCAGATGTGTTATTGGAAGAGGAGGAGGCCTTTTTTTATTTTTGAGTTTTGGACATACTGGAGGGTTGATCAAAACAAAATGTGCTTTAAAATGCCTATTTAACTGAAGCAAATCTATTGCACAGACTTAAACTTTTCAAACACTTTTTACAAATAAGTTATGAATGAAATACAAAAAATTAAAGTCATTTTTCAAAATCCCTAAAAAACGATGCGGGAGGGGACGAGAAACATATTTATTTTTTTAATCGGCCTAACCAATTCAATGCTGTTGAATGTAAGCACAACAGGGTTTACAATAATGTTCAAAATATTATAACTACTGTAAGAAATTCCTGCCCTTTTAAGCATAGAATATTATTTTAAGAGTGAATTTCTTTGATACTGCAATTAACTTTCTTTTTTCAAATAAAGCAAGCT
>JXSR01S014325.1:20042-30262 GCA_000969725.1 Ophiothrix spiculata | reverse complement strand
AATTGAAGGTTATTTGAAAGATAAAGAAACGGGCTACAACTTGATATTAACTGAAACTTCAAAATATTGTCACACCAGTATGAAAAAGGCTCAGAGAACTTAGGCTAAAATGCATTGGTTTCAATGGAGAAGTTATTTAGTGTTGTGCTCCCTTAACAGGGTCGTTACGATTAGACTGCAGTAATTCTAAATGTTCGCATCAGCAATATGTTGTGTGCGACGGACCAACGGGCCATAACGGGTCACACTAAATTCAGTTAAATACCATTACATTCACATTAATCAGCTAGCTATTGTTGGTTATGCAAGGATGTATCGAAATTTAGTTACCCGAATAGCGTACTTTAATTGAAATGTCGAGTAGTATATATACATAAAGATGCAAATTACACAAGGAAATGATGCATGATATATAACATTTGGACATTAATCTATCCATGGAAAAAAGAACTTATCTCTTTTTTCCATGATCTATCGGTGAGCTTGCTTCAGTTGATCCGATGATACTGCCGTTGCTGGAATAAGCAGTCGTGAAATCGAAAGATTCTTAGGGGGGGGGGGGGTACTCAAAACAACTGATAGGCATGTGCCACATGGGTTATCCAACTTAGGGTCGTGCGGAACTAATTTTTGGTCCGAATTGAGGTCCTAGGAACTGCTTTTTCCCCGTAAAAGTACGACTGTTGGGACTGAAAATCGCTAAAAAATTAGGTTGAAAACTTTACAAAACATACTTTTCAGCCATTTTCGTGTGTAATATTTCATTAATTTTGAAAGCATCATCAGGTCTAGAAACTTTTGTCTAAGGCATTGATGGCCTCGTGGCTCTCAACCCTCGACATATCGATACCGGCCCGGCGTTTATTCGATTTGACTGAGAATCATTGCAAACGGAAGGTAAATAAGATACTGTTCGGAATAATAGAATGCTACGCAATTGTTGCTAAATACAGATATAGCATTTAAGAAGGTAGTAATTATTCAATCAAAGCTATAAACAGAAATATTCATGTTTTTTCTTAAACTAGAAAAATGTTTAAGAAAGCTCTAGCTCAGAAGTTGTCATTTAAACCCTTTCATGCACAAATTAAGTTTCCAAAAAATTATATTGTGTTATTTTACTTCTTAATGGATCCCAATAACATATCCATTGTCATTTTTTGGTGGAAGCGCTCCATTAACTAGTTATGAATATGTCCTCATATTGCATTTTCATGAGGAGGTGATAACACATTTATAATTGTGAATTTAACATCTGTCCTCAAATGAGGACACGGTGCGTGAAAGGGTTAATACAGGGATATTCGTTTTTCTAAAGTAATGAGGTGTACTTACATAGCATCAATGCAGCCAGCAATTTGATGGCAGCCGCCTGCGTTTCCGCATCAATACAATCATCATCATAGAACATTGCCAACAGATAACGCCCCATTGTCATAGAAACAACAGCAGTAGAAGCTGGCCGGACAATGGACACAAATGTAAACACTTTCAAAAATGCCAACAATTTATTAAAACCAATCATGATGTATACAAATTCGCCACCAGACTTGGTAAAAGTAGTACTTAACTCTGCCATGGAGAGAGCCCCGAGCATGGACATAAATCCGCACGCGGTCCATATCATTAGTGCCCAGCCGACAGAACCTCCTGCATTTTGAAGAATACCTTTCGGAGATATAAAAATACCAGAGCCGATAATGGGTCCGATAACCATGCCGACACAGCTCCATAAGCCTAGCTGCCTTTTCAGTACCACTTTTTGTGATCCCGACATTTTCTTTACAAGTAAAAGTATGTATGCCAACAATAATATTGTAGGCACGGTGTATAGCTTTCACCCGCAATCCTGCAACTCTTCGGATTGTATTAAAGCTGTCCGCAGGTTTCGGCTGAGTTATTTTTCGCTTTACCAAAGCACCTCGTAATGACTTTTAGGTCAAAGATCTGCCATTGATCGTTGTTGATTTGCGGTGCTAAGGTATATGGCACACAAGTTCAACTTAGTTGTAGAATTTAAGAGAAGCCTTTTTACGTAGTTCAAATATTGGATAAAGATAAATAAAATTAAACCCCCAGATTTAAATCTGACATACGCCTTTGAAGCATAGACGTGTAAACGCAAGGATTTAAACACGAACACAGTCAGTTGTATAATAAACACATCAATTATGTCAGGTTCGATCAAACGGTAAACCCCCGAGGGCACTCAAATATAATGCTACAATAGCGTGACCAAGAAAATGGCGAATAGGGTTGGTTTTTAGGACAGAATAGTGAATCCGGTGACACCGTTCAGGGTATCAAAAGTAGCCCATTTTCAAAAAATATGGTACTTTAGAGTTAGGTGCAGGATTGTGTCTTTTTGAAGTTTCCCATCAATGGCAATACTCCATTCATTTTTTTAAGAACGCCGCAATTCTACCAATACATACAATACTGCACCTTAATGGTACTTTTTCAAACCCTAGTGTTAACAACTTAACACTTTAAGTGGTCAAGGTCTGTCACATGCCAATTAGTGGTTAATGGGGTTCCATGATATGGACCCAACACCGAAAAAGCACTTTCGCAAAAGAATTTTACGTTAAACTCTGGTTACAAATAAAGTACTTCAAAAATAACTAAAACAAAGAAAAAAATTGAATATCGGACAAACCGTTTCAAAATGGCGGCCAAAAAACCAAAAACTATGTATCGTGTTGCGTAAACATTTTCTCGCCAAAATTTTGAAAACTCACTTCCAAATGGATTTTTTCAATAAAATGTTGCTCATACAGTATTTGCAGTATGTAAGTACAAATACATTCCTGAAATACAATTGAAAAAAGTTGTTCGGTTACGATTTTATGGGCAACACAAATTTGAAGAGCGCCCTTGAAAATGTTTTTTATGCTAATTAGCGTGGGAAGGGGTGGGTCGATTTAAATTTTTTTGCCACCAATTGAAGTGTATGGTAAAGTTTGACAAATACGTAGAAGGGCAATGAAAAATTACTTTTTGCGCTGACGTGTTAAAACCAAATGTTGGGTCCATATAGACCCCCTGAGTCCATATAGACCCCCTGACTACTTAAGTGTTAAAACGGCAATGGTAAAATCACCATTTGGGATGTGAATAGGGGTAAAAGGGTATATTTTGGCTTATTTTGGCTTCAGAAAAAAATCGCCCTTTAGGGGGTGTTTTGAAAAACTGTGGTCACGCTATGCCTGCAGCATTATACTTGAGTGTCCCCAGGCGGTAAACGAACAAAATTTGAAAAATTGTGACCGTCTTCCACAAAGAAGCAGGAAAGGCGTTCCAATGTATATCTTTTGACACCCACATGTGGGGTTAAGGCTCTTTGAAAGGTTGTCGTAGAGCGAACGTTGCACTTCAAAATGACCTTTGCATATGTCTTGTATTATCAAAATGAACAAATTTGATTTTCAAACTTGGCAGTCAATTAAAGAAGCTGGCCGTGAATAACAGAAGTGCCCCTCCCAAGAAGTCAGTTGCCGCATGTACGACTGCTGGATATAGGTCACAATATACAGGGCCTACTTTATGCATGCGGATTGTCAGCATTTTTAATTCAGTTGCCATATTTACCAAACTCGGAAAATTCAAATTAAATTCAACTCACTATAGATTATTCTCTCACATAAGATTTTTTATTGGCTGATGATTGAAAGAGTCCGACAAAATCAAAGAATGAAAAATCGATCATCGTTTATGCTTTTGAAATTTGTCGAGCGTAAATGTATTTATTTTACGGGGAATAAACTCATATTAGTACTAAATATGCTTCATATTTAGGACTATTTGTAAATGCATATATAGTCTGATGGACCTATATTTAAATATATCATTATTTAATCAGAAGGAGACGTATATTTTTGTATTTTATCGTTGATACATCGTGTATCTCGGAAGCAATCACCAAGCACCTATAAAAGCTCATTTAGAAATATTTACTTTATAGAGATAGTAAAGGGTATTTTATTCATATTTAATGGTAAACACACATTTAATGGCTTCTAAAACGGAAATTGGGTTTGCTTCTCGCGTTACTTTTTATCACTTAGAAACGATAACTTAGGTGTCAAAAATATAAAACTTTGCCCAAAATGTCATGCAAACAGCAACCAGAGCCATTAATTATGATCGAAACGCTGTTAACTCTATAGTTGGCAAGTTACGGTCCCAATACCAATGTAGCAGTTAACCGGTATAAGTCCCGAGTATATAGGTCCCGAGTTCGAACTCCGCTGGTGCCAAATGTTGAGTGTGCTTGAAATTCCCTCGGACAAAGAACTGCTAATAGTCTCGTGGAAACCCATACGATGGTGTATATGAGGGCCGATCATGCTTCAGAGCCTCTACAGGTTGTCGCAGAATCTGAAATGATGCTTGGTGTGGAAATCGTGTATATGATTCAGATCATTACACTGTAAAAACAGCGTTTAGAGTTTAAACACTTTTCTAAACACCATTTTGCACCACGTTTCTAAACACTGTCAAATTTTTTAACATGAGATGTCAGATCTCTAAACACACATGTCAAATCTCTAAACATGATGTGTTTAATTTCTAAACACATGGTCATCTAAACACTACCTTGCACCACGTTTCTAAACACCGTTTTTGCAGTGTAATTCCAGATATTTCATGTTTAGTAACTAAAATGTATGTCAGTATAGCGACATAAGTTGCCATATGGAAAGTCATTTAGCAAACCAAATAGGTTCTAGTACAAACTCTGTAGTTTATACACGGTTGCTCATATAGTTGGAATAAAAATATTTTTACCACTTTTTTATGAAAAAGGTCAATTTATAAGGAAAATATCTGGAAACTTATGTTGCTTTTGGTCAGATTTGATAGGTAATCTTGTTGAGTGTGAAATGGAACTCCGAGTGTGATCAATTATATCATGAACTAGTAAGGGGGTAACAACATAAAGGGGTCAAGAACGTGATTTTTAGGTAAAATTTGATTTGACCCCGCCTTGCTCAAGGTCACTCTAATATTCAAGTTGTGTGGTCGGTCATATGGGATGTTTATCTGTAATAAAGTGATAAGCAGGTGATTCAATGTCTTGGTCACGCTTGACTGCGACAAGAGAATGCTTAGAAGCAAGGCACAAAATGATCCTTCAACGCCACCCAGCTTACAAAAAAACAGGGATATGGTGAATGTAGAGTGGTTTCTGGCGGCTTATGACATCTTAAAAACCTGTTAAAATCTTTTATGATGCCACATACCACCAGGAACCATTCCACGTTAACCACAACCCTATTTTTGTAAATCGAGGGGCGTTGAAGGATCATTTTGTGCGTTGCTTCTAAGCATTCTATTGGTGCAGTCAGGCGTGATCAAGACATTCAATCACCTGCTTATCACTCTATTGGAAATAGACATTTCATGTGACTACTCAACTTGAGTGTTGGAGGGACCTTGAGGAAGGCGGGGTCAAATCAAATTCGACCTAAAAATCACGTTTTTGACCCATTTGTGTTGTTACCCCCTTACTATTACATGAGAAAATTTATGAGTTCCATTTCACACCCAACAAGATTACCTTACCTATCAAATCTGACTAAAAGCAACATAAGTTTCCAGATATTTTCCTTATAAATTGACCTTAACATAAAAAAATTGTAAAAATATTTTTATTCCAACTATATGAGCAACCGTGAATGATGTCCAGGGCCCTATTTCATAAAAGTTAAAATCAACCTAAGTCTAAAATTTAGGATTCATTCTATCTTTTTTATTTGAAAAAAACCACTTTATTTCAAATTTGCTTATGAAGTTAAAGATATTAGTAATATTAACATTAAGATAAACCCATAAACACAAGAGTTCAGATGAGTAATTCGTCCTAAGTTCCATGACTTAGGTTGATTCTAACTTTTATGAAATCATGAGGGCCCAGATGTCGCACTTAGTATATACACGGTTTTTCATATACATATTATAGCTAAGCCAGCTTAAGCTACTTAACTTGAGACAATAGCATATTATGTGCTGTAAATGCATGGCAACGCATTTTGTAACATTTTGTAAATCATTTACAGATTCTATTGACTTGAGTCAATCATTACAGATTCTATTGACTTGAGTCAATAATCACCACTTGAGAGTTTGCAATCCGTAATAATTCTTTTGTGTTCAAGCTAAAGCAAAAGCAAAGAGCCATGGCTGTTAAAGAGGAGGGTCAAAATGGTCGGAGGAAAAATAAGGGCATATTTTGTAATAATTTAAGCTAAAAATTGTAAAAAAATCTTAAATCTAACTTAAGCTAAAAATGGTTAAAAAATCATTAAATTCCAGAAAAATGACCAACTTGAGTAAAAAGAACATAATAATTTGAAGGCTCGAAAGAACTATATTTGACATACACTTTCATTAACAAGTGGAAATTTGTAAAACTATTGTAAATTAAAATCTTTGTGTTTAATGAGATATTTTACAACAGATTTGAACAAACCTATTGTATTGTTGCTTTTAGTCGATATGGACCATAGATGTGACTAAAAGGGAACTATTTTCGGGTTGAATGACCGGTTACTGAATAAATAACTTATATAACTGTCACGTTCAACGCTTGTTGTGACAGTAAGTCTGGAAATATTTGAAAATGACTATACAATGAAAAAGGTCATAAATTATATATAAATGCCGACCCAAATTCACAATTTTAATTTGTTAAGGGCCCTGTCAACCCCTTTTTTCAGAAATGGTTTTTGCTTTGTAGCTCTGCAACAGATAATCAAATTAAAATAAAAGTATTTGCATACTGAACATAATGGTCATGTTATTTTTGGACCAAAATGTGTACATTCTAGTACATGCTCCTTTTAAGTATTTAGTTTATTTTGTTTTGATTATTTTGTATTATATGTAGATTGATTTTATGTCATCGTCAAAAGATATTTTTATTGCTTGCTCCAAAATTGTCAAAACCTGGCATAAGCTAATTTCTTGTAAAATATTTAAATTATTAGTCCACAAAAAATAAAACAAATTGAAACCACAAGAGTTAAAAAAATATGATTCCAAATGAATGGTTATGCAATTGTGTTGTAACAAACCCGCCTGACAATAGTTATAAAAATGAAATCAGATATGGATTTTGGTACGATTAAATTATGTCCATTCCAATACGTTATGAGTGTATGTTAAATAATAAAATGACGAAGATTTTAACCTGAATATCCAAAGCTTAACCCAAAATTGTGATGCATTTGATTCCTGCCTCGGGGCTCTAAAACATAATTGTGTAATCATTGGATCAACAGAAACCCAATTAAAATGTAACCGAATGATTACATAAACATGCCGAACTAAATTTTAGCAACCACGGAGCAAGTAGATATGGACCGAATACTCCGAATTCTTCACTCTTAGAAAGCCAGGATCAAATATGAGACAAAAAGGTATCAAATATGAGCTTACCCTTTAAGGATCAAAGTGATCCAAAAATAAGGATCACAATTCTTGATCCGAAAAAAGGATCAAATATTTCTTATAAAAAAGATCTGCCTAAAAATATCTCACTGAAGTGACCCTAGCAGGGTTTGAACCCACGCCGCACTTACACCATGTAATTACGAGACCATCGCTCTAACCACTCGGCCAATGGAGAGGCAGCTGTCAAGTGTGGTGAAATCATCGTATTTATACCATTATATACATTCCCGGCTATGTAGTGGATATGGGGTGTACTCAAATATGAGACAAAAGATCACGTTAGATCCAAACGCGGTATCAAATATGAGCTTATCCTTTCCGTATCAGAAATCCAGAAATACGGATCAAAACTTTGATATTGTAATCAAAACGGATCAAAATAAAATGATCCTAAAACCGGATCAAAAATGATACTGGTGAATTTGATCCATTTGTATATATTGATCCGAAAAATGATCAAAACGATCCACGTTGGATCAAAAGTGAGCCTTAAACGATCAAAATAAAATGATCCGGAAAACTACTCGTATATTTGATCCCGACCTTCTAAAGAGTGTTAGCATAGAAAAACTTTTTATGCTCGGTGATTATAACACTGACTTGCTCAAAGAAGAGACAAATAAATCTAAGTGATTTTTGGACTTCATTTATTCACATCACGTAATTCCCTCAATACTCAACGTCTACTACATGTTTTTGTAACGGTGGCGCGATGGCATGATAGAGCTTCGCCTGTTATATTCTGTCTCAAGTTAACGATGTTAAGGCTACTGTTCTTTGAGAATATCGTTTCAGGATATTTTATGTTCACTTCAAGATTTTACTCCCTCATATATGACACGCAATAACAATTATTGACACACATAAAGAGCCGATAAGAGAACAAGTTTCCACTGCATCTTGACTCGAAACATGGCTTATGGCGCGGGTTAATTATGCATTGCAAAGCGAGGAAATAATCGCTGAGCTAACTGAGCAGCCTTGAGATCGTGAACTGCACTTAAACATAAACATTAGAATGCAATACTTTTCTTTTGTTCACCTAAAAATTGCATTTTTTGTATCGATGGAATGCTCAATTTGCAAGTAAATTATACAAATGCTTATATTAGACGGAATGTAGAATGTACGAGGGTCATTCAAAAAGTTCTACCTGTTGTATCATAACTTTTGTTCTAATAAAAGTAGCTACTTAAAATTTGGGGAATATATAGTTAAGCATGTCCCCTACACATGGTGCAATAATTATATAAATATCTTCTCTAGATTTTTATGAGTGTCATGAAATCCACAGAGGGTTTCGTTATACCGGAAACGGTCAAAATATGTGAAACATTTTTAAAAGTTGCTCAAATACAGTGAATTAGAAAGGCCATAATATAGCCATGTAGTATTGCTATACAGAAAAAAAATTGTAAAGCATAAGAATGAACACACAATTATGCGGGATGGTTAAAAAAGCTGAATCAAACCTCAAATAATGGTCATTCACAAGGATAACAATAATAGGAACATAGTAGGCCTTCAAGCAATAATATTAAAATCACGAAAGACACAGTTTACGAAGAAATTGACCTTGATAAAACAATATACAAAATGGTGGCATTATGAAGCTTTATTCTTAAAATGTTTTCATGGTAGATACCAAAGGCAACCAAATTCATGTTATGGACTGAAAATTGTGGTGTAGTAGCTTTAACTGTTACTTTTTACATAAAAACGCACTTGGAAAAGTCAGGCTACAAAGAAACATACTATGCTGATATTCGTAAACCTGAGAGGGTACAAGACATCCTTTTAAATATGGGGATTCTTGGTAATTTATGTCTGTAACAAGTTTACTTTATCGGTGACAAATGACTTGTTGGACTGTTAGGTATACTTTCATATCAAATTTGTTCTGTAACTTACATAACCTTTGGGTTTACAGATGGTTTTTCATACAGAAGCTGCACATATAATTTCAGGTGAAATGTCATTAGATATTTTACCGTTTCCAGTGTACCCTAACCGTACTGTCGTTTTCAGGTAACCTATAGAAATCTAGAAAAGATATTGATATGATTGTTACACCATGTGTAGGTGACAGTCATAGCTATATTTGTGTCAATTTTCAAGTAGCTACCTTTAACAAAACAAAAGTAATGATACAACAGGTAGAATTTTTTGAATGACCCTCGTAGATATTAAAAAAAAGTCAATACAGGGTGCAAACGGGGAGATATCAGAGTCGTAGTTCAAGTCCCTTTTTTCAACCAAAACAACGCGAGTTTATTACATTATCAGTCAAAAACAACAACACTTATTTATACAATATTATTTATAATTCAATAAGAAGTATCAAGCCTACAGTCTGTAATATAAGCAATATTTGCATTAATATGATTTATACGTTAACCATCAGCATACCAGGTCATTTATTTGATAAAGCTGTATTTGTTTTTAATGAAGCATTTAATACACTTTTGTACCAGCCAAAAGACATGCTTTTTATAATTATGGCAATAGACAAAAAATGTATTAATGAAAAAATTCAACATAACCACTAAACACAACACTTATTTAAAAAAAGATATTATGTTTGTCATATTTATGTTGTGTTTGTGCTGGCTTATCAAGATAGCTGTTAGTGAGCCCTCTTATCAGCGTCTACTACTTGTGTCAGAGGAGGGTGGTCGTGGCAACTGTTACTGGGTTGCCGGACGGTATATCGTGGCCAATAAGTTATCACCGTAAATTAGCGAATCTTATCAGTAGCTCAT
>JXSR01S014325.1:0-19167 GCA_000969725.1 Ophiothrix spiculata | reverse complement strand
TATATAATTCCAATGTATTCCCTAATAAAAACAGAGGCTTCGTGATGAAAAATCAATACACCACATGTGAGGAGTATTTGGTGAAAACGTTTGGTGACTTACAACACTATTAAAATTTCCGTTATTGATTAGAAAACTCATTAGAGTTATATATTCGATTATAAGGTAGCAAGGACTTATTGCACAAAATTTGGTAGATCAAAAAGAACTATAATTTGACCCTAACATGACGATTGTCTGAACAATTATTTCTATAGCACTGTGTAAAGCAAATGTTAACGAACGTAAAAAATTGTTATTATGCTTTCTAAATTCGAATATATAAAGCCATTTGAACTTACCGTCCCGAGCCCTCTTGACAGCATTAACTTTTTTGTTGTTCCTGTAATGTTGGTACGATGGCGTGATAAAGCCTTAGTTCTTATCAGAGTCTTCTGACTAAAGGCTTTGCTAACAATAATATGTATTGGGGGTAGCGGGTTGGCGCAGCGGTAGTTACCGCGCCTTGCACCAATGAGGTCCCGGGTTCGAGTCCTGCGCCCGGCGCTTTATGTGCATTTGGTTTTCAGTCCATGCTCGCTTCCGCAGGTTTTTCTCCGGGTGCTCCGGTCTTCCTCCTGCATTCAAAACTGAATTTAAAAAACATCTTGGAGCCCTGTTAAAGATAAGCTTCTTTCAGCTTACTTAGTACCAAGTACCAAGTTGGGTTTCCTTGGCGAAAGCATAGACAAGGTGATTTTTTTTTTGCTAATAATAATTGAGAAAACGTATTTTTGTGTGTCTCAAATCTACATGTACGCAGTAGGTTTCTAAACTAAGAAGATACTAGAAAATAAGCCTCGATAAATCAAGATTACTCTATTTCGCGTCGAGTATTCTTGCTATAAGCAATGATAATTATGTACAAAGATCTTTGCATGAATATAGCACGGATATGGTTTATACGTTAACCATCAGCATTATTGATAACACTGGTTTTAAAAAGTTAGAATCCTAAAAAGAATATGGAACAACAAATGGAACTCCTCTGACACGTTAGTTTAGCGATCATATTTTTGAAATTTTCGTTGAATCAGACCAACTATTTTGATTGTATGAGCATACCAGCTCATTTATTTGATAAAGCTGTATTTGTTTTTAATGAAGCAATTAATACTTTAGTACTTATACACTTTTATACCAGCCAAAAGACATGCCTTTTACATGGCAATAGACAAAAATGTATTAATAAATAAACTCAGCATCACCTTTAAACACAACATTTATTTTATTTTTTGTTAACAATTATGGTTATTACATAGGTTGTGTTTGTGCTGGCTTATCAAGATAGCTGTTAGTGAGCCCTCTTATCAGCGTCTACTATATGTGTCTTTTTGTAATTTTGGTGTGATGGCGTGATAAGGCTCTACTCAATAATTTCCGACTAACGGTTTTAAGACCATAACATCAAAAAAAAACGAAAATGTTTTAGATATACATGAATACAATAATTTGTGGAACTTTGTGGATATAAAAAGAGATAAAGTTCAATAAACTATGAATGCAAGCGTAAAAGATAACGAATAACCTCGTTATCATTGTATTTAATAGAAGTCGAAATACCAATTATCTTGCACTGTAGAATGTATGGTCTAATAGGGTCAACTTGTTTTCAGATTTAAGCGCCCAGAAAAGTTTTCATATTTTTTCATAATTTATGTGAAGTTCTTTTTTTAATATTTACCAGAAATTGTGTCTAATTACTATAACCATATTAATGAATTTTACATATCATAGTCCTATACACAGCTTTGAAATACAAAATTGCTCATACAATCAAAATAGTTGGTCTGATTCAACGAAAATTTCAAAAATATGATCGCTAAACTAACGTGTCAGAGGAGTTCCATTCGTTGTTCCATATTCTTTTTAGGATTCTAACTTTTTAAAACCAGTGTTATCAATAATCATTTATTTTCGACTATAAATACATAACATAGGATTGTATTTCTAAATTAATACAATAAGCTGTATTCTTTAAGTATATATATCATTAATGCTTCTTGTAGTACTTCTTGTTTTAGCCACTTCGTTACTTCATAAACTTGTAAAGTCGATGTAATTTGTGCTCGTACTCGACATGGGTGGACGGAATAGTTTGAATTGTTGTGTCGCAGGTGAGGACAGGTTGGGTGAGGGACACAAGCAGATCAAGACATGACGTGTTCACGAGAATACAGGTGTCTAGAATATGGTAACCAATGAGTGATGAATTCCGCTATGAACTTGACCCAGGAGATCGTTAAATAGTTCTCTTAATTACCAGAAACAAGCAAGGTTATAGATGAAGTACGAGTTTTTAATTAAAACAGGCATATTTGTGACGTTTATGAGTAATATACTGGTGTTTATATCCTTTGTTTTGAATACGAGACATTCATCTTGTTGCTTGACCATGACTTTACCATTATTGGGTGGTGAAAAGTCAACCAGCATCAAATACTTGGAGCAATGCAGTTTCAGGATGTGATTCTTAAACAAATATTTGAGGGTGGTCTGTACGGTCGGGAAAACCTAAAAAAAATAAATATTTACTACTTTTAAGCGAATTGTAATAAACAAGATGGAACTACTGCATTATATTTTTACAAAACATACGTCTGATTTGTTTAATTTATGCGAGGGAAGAATTGTAAAATACAAAACTCTTTTAAATATTTCAGAATTCAAATTTACCGTAGCAAAATGTTTGAAAAACAAGTTATAAAGCAAACAAACTTTATTCGTCTCAGAAAGGGATCAGGCCGTTTTAAGTAACTATTAGGTCATGACGGATATAGACTTAAGTATTAGAGCTGTGATAAAACATGAATTTCTCTCATAAGATGCGCTTACCTAATTATAAGAACTGCTAATTACTTAAGATAATTAATACTCACAGATAATTAATTAATGAGGCCATTTGTCTGGATGAATGCACATATAACTTATTTACAACATATTGTGCCAGTATTGCAATTAGTAAATCATCAGTAAATTAAGTGTCTGAATCAGTAATATGATCTATCATTGAAAGCAGATAAATGGAGGATAGCTTTGTAAGAAATGTTGTCGACTTTCCTAAAAAAGAATTTTAAAGCCGCATAGCAACCATTTCATATAACATTAAAAGAGTAATTACCACCTATTCGCAAATTTTGATATGTCCCATGGAATTTTTTGTTGTTGTTGTTGTTTAATTCAAATATCCCAACTATTTTTATATTTCTGATTGGATAATTAATTGTGTATTACTCTATTTATTGGTCAATGCAAAACTTGGCTCATTATTGTTACCAAACGTTGTCAGTGACATGACCATAGATTCGAAACAGTACTGATTGAAGTTTGACGTTCACTAATATTTTTTTGACAAAAATGTTCCCTTTTACGGTTCAAGGTCATGTATTCTTCGACGTGTTATTTGATGTAAAAAGAAAAACAAACTGATTTAAACTAAACATGAATATTTTATTATTGTTGGATATTAAGATAATTATCATTCTTATTAAATTGGCTTTCTATTAGCTAACTTAAAATAAAAACAACCGAGTGATTAAGTTATTAAGTAAGCGGCGTAAGTAAGCAAAATTACATTTTTCAAAGTTCGGGTAATTTTCTAAACAGATTTATAGAATAATATTTCAAATATCTTCATAAAGGAATTTAGGACCCAGAAGAAGAATGTTACTTCACTGTTCAACTTCTTAGTCACATTTTATTTCATTCCAAAACAGAACATCTTGAACCATAAATATTAACATATTGCAAATATGAACCAAATTTTATAGAAAAATTCCATTGGAAAGAGAGTTTTCGAATGTTTGGCTGTAAACCAACAAATAGCTACAAAACAGAACCAAACCTGAGGGTTACAACTTTTTTTATTCATTCACTATGGTGCATTACATGAAATACAATTTAAATATCAAGACAGATAACTCAGATCATGAAAAATCTATTTTACATAAAATAAGAGACAAATCTGTATTATATCTAGTTGATTTGATATATCCTGCTGTTTCTATAATTGTAATGGTGACAAGGCTTAAAATTGTCAACGTATTTGATGAAGAGCAACCGTTAGATGATAGTCATTATTTGATCACTAAATGAACTTATTTCAGATTAAAAAAATGCCAACACTCAAGTGATGACTACTATACAGGATCATCACTAGCTGTCAATGTCATTTATGAGTTACTGTCAACTAAAATAGAATAGTTCTTTCATCTACAATTCGTAGTCATAAGCTCAATTCATAGTCGGCCTCCAAACAAAATTTTTCCTATACCAAACATTTGGTTGTGACGTAAAAATGACGATTGCCTCCAAAAAAAATAACTTCAACACCGAGTTGAGACCAAACAAAATTTCGCGCTAGATTGCACACGTTATTTAATTGCCACATACATTGGATCAAATGTTTGCTATACCCGTTCATAGTTAAAGTTCGATGGCAAATATTTGGTGACGTCACGACCAAATGGTTTGTAGGAAAAATTTTGTTTGGAGGCCGACTATGAATTGGCCTTTAGAGTATTGTCAAAATAAATTCAGTCGTGACATTATCCCAAAATTAATGCTAAAGGTGACTCAATTAACTTTCAAAGTAATGGAATGTCAGCTCATGTTTTTTTAAATCGTTTAATTAAATTTAAGAATTAAGAATAGAATACAAAAATATAACAATTCTGTTTGCTCATCTTTTAAAAATCTTATCTACAATACGCGTTGAGAAACCTGAATATGAAATTAGAAATTTGCATGTAAGTGTGTAAATAATAAGGACAGTGTATCCATTCCAAGTTAGCTACCGTATTTTATCAAACTTATTTTGGAGGATGGAAAATGTCAAAGAGCTTCAAAGTGATGACATTTCTACAGGATCATCACTGTCAATTCATGTGTCTCTAATGATATGTGAATGACAACTAAAAAAACTGTAATCTTATCTACAATGTGCATTGAGAATTGTTGATGAAAATCAGAAATGTCATTATAAAATTAAAACTTTGTTTGCAAGTGTAAATCCCGGTGTAAATCCCTTGGATATTTTACTTATGGGAATATCAACATACCCATGCAATGCTTTTTTGCGTCATTTTAGATGTTTATAATGCTTATTGTTTCAGTGTCTTGTTTTTGATAATTTGTATAGCACAGTTTGTATGATATATGTTTCCTTCTTATCTATTGCTTGTGTTTAGTAGACCACCTATAGAAGTTTTATAGTTGCCATGAGATCATTGAAATGCGATGATTCTATTCAGCCACGAAGCTACATTTGTCGCTGATTTGTGAAGGCTACAGAAAAGAGAATATTAGGACAAGTTGTAAACAATGCCAATGAAATTTAGGCAAAAGAGCTCTTAAACAATGTCCGTTTTGATCGTCAATTCACATTTTCATTCTATTGCCAATCAGACCAAACTAAAATCCTAATGGCAGTCCACATGAATAAACGGGATTTCTAAGGAAAGTATTTTCATTTTTGCCCAGAGACCAGAGGACAGTGGTATATCTTTGGGGCATGCGTTATATCATTCGAAGTTTAACTAAACTCAACAAATGGCTATATTAATAACCCCCCCCCCCTCCCCCCAAAAAAGAAAGAAATCTGATTTTTTCGAAGTTAAAATACTATATAATTTGATTTCATTATGCTGACCGACATTACATAAACAACATCCTGTAAACAAGTAATATGACATCAAAATTATATTACTAACAGGAAATATTTAAGATAAGAATCAAACTTAACAAGATTGAATGCTAAAAATTATGTTGATGTCTGATTTAGTTGAAATTTGAAATACACTCAATTAACATTAGTGCTATTAAGTAGTTTAATATGTAAAATAATGATGTTATTTATTAGGTATTTCCGTTGTAGACAAAGGTAATGCTTACATTTGCCATTCTTAATTTTATATAACATAAGCAAGATCAGAATAAATTAGAACAATATTATGAACCAATAAAGCTGAACTCGATTAGTCATTGTCGTGAACTAGTTCTTTTACTTCGATTACGCGGGAATTTTAGATGCGACAATTACACGCCGACTCAATATTAGAGAATAGACCTACATGTTATAATTGATATCTCTGGTTTTTTAATGAAATGAAGTAACTGGTCAACGTTATAGTTTAAATGCTGAAATACAAATTTCATTAAGTTGGCTCAAGTTTCAGTTCCGTGTGTTTTTCATTTTTCATGGCAGCAACTTCCCCATCCTCTAGCCTCGGGCTGTCTAGAGGGATCTTTCGGCAAGATTAAAATAAGTTTTGGAAAGATTGAAACCTGATCGAAAGATCCTGTAGTGAGGAACCTACTCCCTGTTTGCATAATTCTTTGTTACTATCAGTCATCCACCCCTGCGTTCCTTACACAACAACTTCCTATGGTACGTAAACTTCGAACAAAATAGGGCAAAATGTCTTCCTTTTCAGGACATTTAACGAAACATGGCCTATTTTAAATCATGCCACAGATGCATAAATTCATTTTTTTGCCTATTTGGCATTTACAAATCACATGACCTTAACCTAGCATTGAACTATTGGAAGGGTACATCCAGGAAGAATATTATCTTTAACAGAAAAAATACAATTTGGTGAGTAGTTTTAATGGACTATATGATCATATTATACAGTGTTTGACAGTACCCTAGGAAAACATCGAGTACAATCATTCTAGTACAACATTCCAAAGCTGCACATTTGGAACACAAAATTATTCTATTACAATTTTACTAAAATGTTACTAAAATGATGTTCCAAAATGGGCACCTTAGGAATGTTGTACTAGTATTGTACTCGATTTCTACCAGGGACTATTTCGTATGGACCAAAAGGTCCTCACTTATCAGAAACACATTGCAGAAATGCGTTTCTTTAACCTCCCTATTTTGGGGGTCGAGCGCTTCATCGTTTGTATGTATTTAATTGAACTTTTCAGACAATTTGGTTAAAAATATTAAAACTAGTTTCATAAATTATGATCAATTAAAATCTATGGTGAGCTTTTTCCTAGCTGAATTTTGAATTCATTGAAATCAGGTATTCTTATGTAGAATTATTGTCATTTGTTTTGACCAATCAACAATGATCAATGAGTTACAATGCTTTGAACTGCATTGATAGAATCGATCAACAGATAAACAGGGTAAGTCATAATCAGAATCAGAATCAGAATTTATTAACTTTCACCAAACATATAGGTATAGTTTATATAAAAACAAAACAACAAAGTATAAAAATATGTTAACAAAACAGTTTCTAAATCTATGAGACTAAATATTAAACAGAACAAGTTATAGTATCCTGTTAACCTAAATGTAAAGTAGATAAACAAGTTTTAAGACAATGCACATTTTGAAACACTTTGCCTAAAAGATGCGAAACTTGGCTCTATTGTCACCAAATTATCAGTTACCAAATATTCGAAACCGAAATACCGGTGGAAGTTGTTAATGGTTGAGTTTGAAAAAATATGGAGTGAATTGAGAAAAACCGAATCGATTTCATATCAGCATGCTCATGAAGCTATTTTCTGTAAAACAGCATCCACGGCCA
The DNA here is from genome assembly GCA_000969725.1 of Ophiothrix spiculata. Taxonomy (NCBI): domain Eukaryota; kingdom Metazoa; phylum Echinodermata; class Ophiuroidea; order Amphilepidida; family Ophiotrichidae; genus Ophiothrix; species Ophiothrix spiculata. The sequence continues at coordinate 11,569 of JXSR01S014325.1, read as the reverse complement.
CGGGGGCGCTACCCGCAATAATTTTGACACAATCACCCATTAAGTGGTGTGTAGCTTAGGTTTCTCTCTATCCATCTTTACCTTTAGGTGCTACGTAATTGTGACGTCATAAAGCACGACCTAAGTGAAATCGCATTTTTTCGAAAAGGTAAAACTCACATTTTTTTTATTTTTGCTTATAAATAAAAAATAAAATGCCAGTTCTTTACCTTATTGAAAATATTAGAGAGCACTTTAAAAGGTACCTGATGATTAGTCTGAGCTAATCTGCTGAAAACATTTAAATGCTCTATCACCCAACCCTGTCCTGATGTAATAACCTCCCCATGGGGAAACAACCTGACCAAAACAAAATTTACAGGCTACGTTCCTTCCTGAAAAGCATAAATGTCGAGATGAAAAGATTTGACGGTGAAAATACTTATCCATTAGCACCACGTATATTACGACCTTGTTAGGATGAACGACAGATAGATTACGCAAAATAAGCCTCAGTCTCACATCACCGTGTAGAACCAAACGTACGTTATTCCATTATTGTTTTGTTTATACATTAAATTTGTTGTTCGTCATATGCCCGTTAGAAGTATGTTTGATTCGTTTTCTATACGGTAGCGTCCGTTTGACACACGTTCAGAATGTGAAACCTTTGTACGTTATGCTCTATACGTTGACGTGTGACTGGCTCTATACGGTTATAGCAAGCCAAAAAGGGTCGTAACTCGTTGTGACAACGCGTTGTTTTCTTAAAGCAACGCGTTGCTTATTCAACTAATAGAATCTAACGTATTACATGTCTAAGCAACGCGTTGCTTTCTAAACAACGCGTTGTTTTCTTCTATTTTTCCTAGAACTAAGCTTCTAACCTTTTTAAGGGTTTTGGTCGTTGATGACCACGGAATATTTAAAAGGATTTTTCAAGATATGAACAAGTCTAAAGGTTCTTCAAAATAAATATCTTATAATAATATTTGATTATCAATTATTGTTCAGAAACCAAATGACAATGACTGATATAACGGCAAAACATCGCAATATATGACCATATCACTGTGCATTTCACGATTATCGATATTAGTTTTATATTCTCACTCATGATGCCTCAGTATTAAATGTACACGGCCCTGCCCTTGACCTCCTGATTTATTATATTGGCAGCATGTGGCATCATCAGTTCACTAATTTCATGAAAGCAAGCACGTGATAGGTCACTGTATTACGACAGAAAGCAACGCGTTGCTTTCTCAAAATTCAAAGCTAGCAACGCGTTGTTTTCCAAAGCTACGTGTTGATAAAACGTAATTCTTATTGGATAAATAAGCAACGTGTTGTATTTAATAAACAACGCGTTACTTTCAAAAACAACGCGTTGTGGCAATACGTAATGACCCTGTTGGCTTGTCATATACGGTGATGTTTGACAGCGTCCTTAGCTTTCAGCATGTTCAGAGGACATAATCAATGTTATCCACCATTAAGATGTGGCTATCCAAAGCATGTGTGGAACTTGTCCTTATGAATTAAAACTCCACCGGTTGCGCCCTGAATGGCGTTTTCGAAACATTTTTTATTTGTAATATTCTCATAATGATTTGTAGCGTTAAAAAGACCCTAACCTTAAAAATATCGTTTTGCTTTTAGCAGTATCCATATTCTATGTTTGCTAAGAATAAAGAAACATATCTAAATCATGAAGCTTATCTAGTTTAATATATACTTTTAGTACGAATTAACATTATGTGGGTATTCTATGTGACCATTTTAATTTATTTTATTTTTCTTATGCAACATGAATGGCACACTGTAAAAATGGTGTCTTGGGTGTCTTGTTAAGATATGTCTTGGAAAAAGACATGTCTTAAACAATATGAATAAAAGAAAATAGAAGCAATAAAATGCATTTTAAGACATCAAAGACATGTCTTTCAGCAAGTCATGTCTCCCCACTGGTGACAACAGACATGTCTTACGGAACTGGAGTGTCTTGCGTGTAGACGTGATTTGTGTATGATTGTCTTACATAGAGACATTACCTTTGAACATGTCTTGCAAAAAGACATGACATTGTATCTATAAATAGACACGTCTGAAAATTGTGACAAAAAACATGTCTATTGCCAAGACACCATTTTTACAGTGCATATTCAATAAATTCCACGTGAATAAAGACGAAAGAGTTTTGCCAATATGCTGACCTCAGTACTGATGAGTGTAAAATAAGGAATAAAAAGGGCACCGTTTCCAAAATCTGTCAACAGACCTAAAGCGGTTGCTTTTATTTTAAGCAAGCAAATTAAAATGATATAATCTTAATTTCCACAATAATTAAACATTTATGTTTAGTTTGGATTAGGCCTATTTGTATTTTTTGAAAATCAAACAGAATATCTGGAAAGACATGACCTTGAACCGTAAAAGGGAATAAATTTGCCGAAAAACATGTGATTGTCAAAACTTCCACCGGCATTTCGGTTTCGAATATTTGATCACTGATAATATTTGGTAACAATGGAGCCAAGTTTCGCATACCATTTACAAATACTTTTTTAGAACGTTGCAACCTTTCAGATGGAGCAACAACATAATTATCAACAATCAGAATTTTATTTTACTATTTTTGAGTATATATATTTGAATACGCCAGAATAAGAAAATCCCAACTCCAATAGCTCCCTTCTGTTAAGTTCTGTAAAAAATAAATGCATACAAATCTCTGAAAATGCTTTCAAATCACTAAAATGTATTACCATGTCTATATCCAAATCATAGTGTCACATTTGACCTTGTAGTTAACTTTTTTAGACATTGTTAGATAATTTTTCTAGTATATAGTTGCAAAGGGGAGCTCATGTAATTGGGGTTTTCTTGTAATGACTGTTTAAACATAGCAACTAAGTACTATAACATTTATCTAACAATGTCTAAAAAAGTCAACTACAAAGTCAAATGTGACACTATGATTAGATATTGACATGGTAATGCTATATTAGTGATGTGAAAGCATTTTTAGAGATTTGTATGCATTTATATTTTATAAATATAATTAACAGAGGAGGGAGCTTTTGGGGTTTTCTTACACTGGCGTTTTAATTTGGGCCTTTCGATCTTCTGCCAATAATATCGTGTCAGTTTGATAAGGGGAGATGTATTAAGCTCCTTCAATTTACTGAGAGCGGATTATGAAACTTCAGGAGACTTTGTGAGATTTTGTGTTAACGCGTTCAAACATCTCAAGCCATTAAAATTCATTGATGAGTGCTTTCAGCAAATCGCAAGTTCTAGACACACATGTAGTAGATGTAGATAATAATAAGATGTTGACCTTGAGGGTTGCAGAAGGTACACTTTTACCTGTCCTGATACCAAGGGCCTACTTCACAAGTATGGGAGATACTATCTGCAACAGGTTAGCTAGCCGCCTGTTCACTGTAATATTAAGATTGACCGCAAGGAAATGCATACTTTCCTTTAATTTGTACTTTTATGAAATGGTGGAAATCCCGTTTGGACTTTGCTATCCGCCGTGTTCAATTCTTTACTATAGTTGACCTGGTACAAAATCTCAACATTAAAAGTGCGTTGTTTATGGTGTGTTCAGAGTCCAGCAATTTCTTTACTGCAAAATTACTTGACGTCTACCGATACGCAGTTGTTTTAAGGTGTTTTACGACAGCGAGATGCGAAATACAAAGGTGAGATGCAAGATACGAAGATGACCGAGATGCAAAATGTACGAATGAGTCTTTATAATATTCGTATACTTGTGCAATATACAAATATTGACTGCTTTGAGGGGCATGGTTTAAATTATTTTCCCGAGGTGATCTCAAAACCATGAATATGCCCGAAGCGAAGCTGAGGGCATATTTATGGTTTTGAGATCACCGAAGGGAATAATTTTAACCATGCCACGAACAAAAAGCAGTCAATATTCGTTTTATATACCGAATATATAGATTTTCGTCATCTGGTTGGTTAAAAGAACCGATAATGATTTATATACGACATTTCTCTTTTCAATGCTGACCGCGCCGTATTTTGCACAAAACGTATTGAGCGGGCCTAGTGAAAAATATGCCCCGGGCCTAGTAAAATCCATGCCCTCACTTTTAACCAATGAGAGGACAGGAATCTATTATATGAGGTATATAAAGAGTTATACTTCTTTTTAAACAACTTGCATAACTTGAAATTTGACGATGTATTCGTTAAACACATATGCCAATGAACTCATTAAGCGATAAGGAATTTTGTAGATCTCGTAAGAATATTGCAACCAAATGTTCTGCGAGACTTTGTTTTTGCCATGACACATTGACAAAGTTGCCTTTGAAACCATACAGCGTCAAAATTGTTGAAGCAAATGGGATAAGGGTATGGGCGTGGATGTTTGGAACTTTATTTCAAGCAAAATAAGTTTTTATTACTAACGGGAAAATCCTTGTGCGTAAATGATGAAATTGGAATAACTATCGAAGACAATTGATACATAAATGCTCCCCGTGAACATGGTGAAACGCTGAAACAATAATTTAGGCATTTTGTAGTGTATGAGTTAAAAGATAAATATTTTGTCACCTAACTTGGACCTTTGCCACAAAGGCCAGTATCAATCGACTCGAAGTTCATGTTTACAGTGAATCATGGGGATCTTAATCCCTTTGACATATACATGAGAGAACAGGTTATCGTCAAAAAGTGTCATTATTGATGCATGATTTCTTCATTTGCGATGTAAAGACCCATGGAACACCACAGAGGAAGCGTGAACGTCTCCGAATGAGTCAAGGAGAGCTGGTAAGCCTAACGTTGTATTGATGTGTCAAAGACATTGTTTTTCACTAACACGGTTGGCCAGAATGTAAAGATCGGGATAAATCACCAGCATTTAAATAGCACCTTCTTAAGGATGAATTAATAACAATTTTGCACCAGCATATATATATATAGCACCTTTTTCAGATGAGACAAATAAGAATTCAGAATGAATATATAGCAAATTGTATTGTTTCTAGAGTCCCTATATGTATATCAAACATTAAAAACGGTTTAGTCCTTGACAAAACTCAGCAGACATAACACGTTGGTCTTAATGGGTTCAATCTACTGATTCAGATCCTGAGAGGTCGAAAACGTGGAAATTGGGGAAATTACAATTTTGACCCATTTCTGTGTAATAGAAATATTTATAAAAGTAAGTAACAAAACAAATATTTAAAAATAAGTAGACATTTGTTACTAAATCAAAAACTCAAAAGACAATTTGACAAGCCAATTTTACTTAGGCTTTCCAAAAAGGTTGTGGGAAACACGGACTTTGGTTAAAAGGTCGAAATCAGGCATACGATCGCCAAATTCCTAATATATATATATATATTCATAGACTTCAGTTTTATTTGGTGCATCTGTTCCTCCGTATGTAATACTTTTATTTTTAAGGCAATTATTTTGCCAGCTGTGATATGTTATACATAATTTTAAATATTGATGTTTTAAATGTAATTTTTAATGTCTTCTAATGGATTTTCAATATAAACTTTCATGTAAATCATTTTGCGGGAAGTGATATGAATTTTATTAATAGACTAATTTTATAATTAATACACTTTCTAAAACTGATGGGTGGTCACAAGGAAAAACGAAACCCAGACAAGATTGGTATACTGTCGGAAAATACCGCTCTAGCACATCCCCATTATCTACAATGCTATCCATATATGGGCGCTCCATGAGCACGTCTGCCCCGCTCCTGTCCCGTTTCCTCCTCGGTCCATGAACACTCTGGCCTCGCTCCAAGAACACGCCTGTCTCGCTCTATCCGCCCTTCAGGATCGGTATTTTCCGACAATTATACCGCCATAAATTGATCGAGTTCATGGAGTCATTCAAGATTTCAGTGTGAAGAATGTCGTAAGTAATACATCGGACACACGACAAGTCATAACCAGGAGTCCGGTGTAATGAAATACGGCGTCCGTGTGACTGGGTGCCCTAGCTACTATTCAATTGTGTAGAACGTACCTGTACATGTGCAATCAATAAATCATTGATTGCGACTTACTCCGTGTAGTTATTATTAGACCCGAACTCCTGGATTTGGGGAACACTCAGTCTCATTACACTGGGTCTAATTGAAATACACAGAATAAGTAGCAATCAATGATTTACTGTTCGCACATGTACAAGTACGTTCTACACAATTGAATGGTAGCTAGGACATTCATTCACACGGACGCTGTATTTCATTACACCGCGCAGTCTCATAATTTGTGCTGATAAAAATTGAAATTTATAACATAGAGGAAACAACAACCTCTGACAGCGTTATTTATTTTAATTTAATTAATTATAAACTTTTAGCGGAAATTAATTCATGTTCTTTCGACTGCATTTCTAGAATAAAAATCAGGAATAAAACATTCTTTGACAGATGACGACACTATATGTGATTGCTCACCCCGAAAGAGGGGACTTTGCAGATGATATCAATTTTGATTTTATCATTTCATCCGTTAAAGAATTTTCTAAGCTTTAAAATGACACCTTACTTGTTAAAATTGATCAAGGTAATCAAATTTTACAACAGAAAATCTGCTGGAAATTCTTATTTTTTTAATTAAGTCACCCTTTTCGGGGTGAGTCATCACATATGCCAGATATGAAAAAAAAATGTGAGGGGCGGGGGGGGGGTACACGTTTACATTTTACATTTTGATGCAAAATGATATATATCTAGTGACACATCATATGTACATTTATGGAATCACTTTTCGATAAAGTCAATTTAATAAACATCTGAGTCATATGTGCCTCAAATCAGTCCAATTATTACAACTGTATAAGGGCCACAATTTTACCAATTAAACCATCCCATTCATTTAGTGATAACCTCTTTCAAGCACATCAAATCAATGGTGAACAGCTTGCAGGAACAATTTTTTGCTTTATATTAACGAGTAACTACTATTTATAGTCATGATTTTCGCCCAGGTTGTAATAAAACAAGTTAGCAACAAAATATACATATGTGACCGTCCAGCCCGTATGAGTAGTAAATGCCAGAAACTTCATTTTACGCTACAGGTGAAAATATCATGTTAAGGTCATACTTTGCCGAAACTGATTTTTTGACAGATTCACAATCCTAGTGATTACGACAAAATACCAGCAAAGTTTCATTTCAAGAAAATTATAGGAAATGAGAAATAAATTGGCATATTCTTAAGACAATCAACAGAAAATGTAGGGCTTACTAATCTTTGAACGCGTTTATCTCAGTTATACGTTTTACTCCCTGACAACCTTTGACGGACCATAACTTGACTTCTGGAAATCGTCTGAAGTTCATTAAGGTGTCATTTTAATCCTTAAAGCATGGTCTTTGCAAATAATTAAAAACGTGAAAATGACAAGAGCTGGCATTTACTGCTATTTTGGGGTCGACGGTCACATATAGCCTAAGCGGCATTTGTTTTTCATTTCTACATCCCACCGAAACTTTACTAAATTTCAGCACTCATTTTACCATTACATCATTTTCCTTGGGTTAGACATTAAGATTGGAGTTTTGGCAATTAACTATCTCAAAGTATTATTAGCATCAGTTCAATGAAAGAGAAAGAGAAACAAGAAAAATGAGCTCTGATGAACACACCTATAGACAATTCAAATAATTTGCGAATTTTTCCGTTTAGCGATAACAATACCACAAGACCCAAGTATAGTATGACGTAATGCATTCGTGATTTTTAAACTGAAGATGTCATATACCGTCAGAGACTGTCCTATTTTTGTAAATTGAGGGGCGTTGAAGGATCATTTTGTGCTTTGCTTCCAAGCATTCACTTGGCTCAGTCAAGCGTGACAAAGACATTCAATCACCTGCTTATCACTCTACTGCAGATAAACTTTCCATATGACCACTCAACTTGAGTAGAGAAGTGACCTTGAACATGGTGGGGTCAAATCAAATTTGACCTAAAAATCGCGTTTTTGACCCATTTTTGTTGTTTCCCCCTTACCAGTGCATGAGAAAATAGATCACATTCGGATTTTTATTTCACACCCAGCAAGATTACCTATCAAATCTGATCAAAAGCAATATGTTTCCAGATATTTTCATCATAAATTGACCTTCACATAAAAAAGTGGTAACAATAGTTTTAATCCAATCATATGAGCAACAATGACTGCAAGGTGAAAGAGCCAAGTGACAAATTCAAAATTTAGAAACAATAAAGCAACAGGATGAAAATGTACGCGATACATCTTAGGCAGTACAAGCATTAGCATCTCTTGTCAATAATTTCAATAATCAAACGAAGCATGAAATATTCGAATTAGACTGAGCTAACGGTTACATTTTCAAATAAATGTGAAGGTAAAGCATGATTCATGGTTTAAAGCAGGAAGATTTGATTACATTTGTTACTCTGAGATTGTTACTTATGATTCATACATGTTCAAGACAGAAAGACAACATTCTGTATGTATTGCACTTGAGCAGGTAATTACTTACCATGCCGTTAAATTACAATCGGCAGTTTGACTTACGCGCCCAAGATAAGTTAATCCGATGGGGGAACACGGTGGCAAAAAAGTTCAATGTAACTGCAGCTTGACCATGTCAGCGATATGCCATGTGACGAACTTGAAACTTTTGAAGTCAACAATTGTCTTGAAGAATGAGAAATAACAGCAGTGTTCTAACAAAGTAAATTTCAAATACACTCTAAAAAAAGTTGTGTTAAAAAGGGAACATGGTTAACAGGTTGGGTTAAATTTTGCACAATCTTGGGTAAAATTTGACACAATGTTGGGTAAAACGTGAACCATTACCCAAGATTGTGTACAAAATAAACCAATATTTAGCAAAATTTAACCCAACCTGTTAACCATGTTCCCCTTTTAACACAACATTTTTTAGAGTGTACATCTGAGTCATCCGTGTATCTAAACTTAGTAAAATGGTAGCAGTAATGTCATTTTTAAATAGATTAAGTAAATAATCATTACAACAAAGCACATAGAAACACAAAATTTGTATATCACTTAGAATAAATTTATTTTCAAAAACAATCGTTCTGTGCGATTGCTAAATGGCTCCTAGTTTAATCCATTAAAATTGTTCTCTTTCTTAAAACTCAGGGATTCATTTTTGTGAAATTTTATTCTGCTAATTAGGACTTAAACACACCTGCAATATTTTCCCCAACGTTACCGAGAGTTTCCATTACTCGATTTGAGCAATGAAAACACTACGGTGTAACCATAATTTGGCTCTTTTAGCTGCAGAATCAAAAAACTTTTATTGTACCTTATTATGGAGACGACTGTATGACGCGCTTTATAGGTGCAGAAGAACTGTCTCATCAATGACATCATCCAGCCTCATCCATCAAATTAAACTGAAAGGTACCATGCCCTTTATGATGTACTTTATCATTAGATGAATCGAATTATCTTCATTAAAACACCATGTTTTTCAATGTTGACACAAAATAAGAGCCTCTGACTCACACTGCAATTTATAGTGGACAATCTATGTTAACGCCGGATTAATGTAACTAAAAATATATTTCTTCAGTGATCTTGAAGTTTAATATATCAGATTCTTTTACTGTAGTTTTTGACAAATAATCTACAGTTAATTATTGATATTTGAGTCATATTCTTTCCATATACGTAAATGGTATTGGATCATTTGGCAAAGCAGAATAATGACAAAATATAGGGCATGATGCCCTTAACCGTCGTCCACCTCCAAGAGTAGGACTGAGTATTCGAGTGTTGAAGACAAGTGGAGAGAAGTGCAATGTCCGAATCTGGTTTGTAGTGAACATTAATATACATTATGACTAATTTACAGTATGTAGACCTGTTTTTATGAAAGGTGCAGGTGTATAATATAGATAGATCATGATGTCAATCAATACTTGAACACAAACGTATGTTTTCCTAAGCAAGTTTAGTCATAGATAGCCAACATGTTTCTTCTCCCATATTCATGTGCCATAATAGGCATGACAAATTGATGCTCAAAGGGATCCACCAAAACCAAGAAGAGTAACAGGTGAGTCATATATATTAAATGTCCCTTTGCAAATTACTCCATGGTAGAATAATTTGTAATTGGTATGTGATGCACTCAATGATCGATACACAGGAAAGATGTATCATCTAAGGACATCATTTGCATTGGCTGATTCAACCAGTAGATAATGTGATGGATGCACTATCAGACTTTTAGCTTTTAAGGAAAAATGATGATAAATTGGGAACAATTGAGTCATCAATTGTTTCGGCTTGGAAGAGTTTATGAATCATTGTGTGCAGGTGCTAAATCCAGAGTCAAAGGCAAGAATATCTCAATTTATTGGAGGTGTCAAAAGTGGGTCTTAAAATTGTCTTAGTATTTTCAAATTGTTTATTTTTCATAGCATTCAAAAACATGATGGGGAGGATTACCGCCCAAATGGATCGATGAGGGAAAAATAGCTATTAGACCGTTGCGTGAATTTTATAAAATGCTTTTAGCCTAATACAATCTCATTTAACAAGCACCATTCTGAAGCACATTATATCATATTAAGATTTGCGTGGGATTAATCAAGCAGAGGTTACATTGCTTTTTAATCCCTGCAGAGAAAATTTGTAAAAGACTGTGAGGAAGTTTATCCAAAATGTTAAAGTAGTGGCAGTTTGTAATACGGTATATATGAATATAACAATCATGTCTGATATTTTTTTTTATCTATACGTGCAATTTTAATTTGATCATTTATAAGGTCAATTAATAGGACATACAGTCACAAATGACTAGCTTACACCAAATTGCAGTAAGCAAAAATCTTAATAATAGAAAAGAAAAGAAAAATCGACCGCAGATGCCAGAAGGCAATAATTACAGGTGATTCATATTCGATAAATTATTGTCGAATATATAGAGGAGATAGATGATGTTGGTATATTGAAGGTGATAAAATACAGCAAAGATATTTTCATATATATGACATCATTTATGATGAATTGGTTTATAGATGCTTTCTTGAGAAACGGCACATTTTGCTTATTTTTCTATAAATGCACCTTGTGATAATTATCAATTATTGAAACTTTGTATTTGTTGAGAAAAGCATAAAATAAAGAGGTACTTTTTACTTTGGTTGTAAACATCTCTCACTAGAACCAAGGATATACCTATACCAGGATAGACACAAGAGTTTGCAATTCACTCGAAATTGTATTCATCAAGATTTTGTAAAAGTTTGCAAGTAATATTTTTATATAATGATTCAGCATTATTTATAACAGATCGGTGCAATTTCGAAAACTGGTACTTAAAACTAATGACACATTTCCGATTTTTAAAATTTTGATATCATATCTATAAACATCGATGCAGTGCTAAAACAGGTGTTCAGAAAGTAGGCACCATTTACTTCAACATAAAGAGTCAACAAAATATCATCAACTGATGCTTATACTTCTACTTCTACGCATATTCTCATCAAAGCCTTTTCAGCATCTAGATGAGCTCTCTGGTCCTAGAGAGATGATATACTTTTGA
>JXSR01S014324.1:42402-52698 GCA_000969725.1 Ophiothrix spiculata | reverse complement strand
ACTTAAGGTAGATTTTGAATAAGTAAAATTTTCAGTGGATAAGCTTATTTCAACTCAAGGACATAATAGTACATTGTTCTGGCGCATTGCCGCAGCCTTTACCATTCATTCACCCACGAAATCTTTTTCCGTTTGGTTTTTAGATAATGAATAAAATCATGATGCTACTGTACCCACTTCTTACAATTACATAAATACAGTAATGTGGTAGCCCTAATATTCTTTACATATGCGTCAAAAATGCTGCTTTATGCATTTAAATATAAATTCAGAAACTATGAATGCCATGGTCTTGACGAACACGCCATTTAATGGCGCCGCAAGGGAGACTAGGGAGATTTTTGTACAAATATACGGCCTACTATTGTTAGCTGAAATCAGCAAACTTACAGAATAAAATCGAACGCTTCACAAGGTTTTATGACAATTACCTGAATTAAAGCTACCATTAAATTCTTTTGCGCGTTATTCTTGCATTCAATTTTTTTACTATTAATTTTTAAGACCAGTTTCGCTCAAACATTGTTTGGGCAATAAAGAGCACCCATTTTTCAATCCTACCACCAGCCAGTACTCCTTCTCTCGAGGTTTACACTAGTATTCAAAAGTATCTCAAATTGGCAAAAGTGTCTCAAATTGAAAATCATCTCATAATGTATCTCATTTTGCTTAATAAGCTCCGACACACCTAACTTTCCGCTAACACTCGCCATCATACATTCCGATCGATATTAACTTCTCTTGAGGCAATGACATATAATTCATAAAACATACTAAGAAGACAGTATTTGAGAAATAGTCTTATGTTGTTTTGATTGATTTTCTTGTCATCTTTGCCCGGTTATAATCTTACAATATTTGTTGTCTTCCGTTTGTCACTATACCGTATTTGCAAAATATAAGTATTCATCATACAAGTATTTCAAGATTTGTTTCCGTTTTCTCTATCCGGGGGAGACGAGTCTGTCTCTCTTACTTTCTTTACACACCTTCTGAGGGGTGATATCATAGCTATCAAAATAAAATGTAAGACCTAATGTCGATGATAAACCCAACTGTTCTGTTTCTTGGTCACGAAAATACCTAAAGAAAGCAAGAGAGACAGACTCGTCTCCCCCGGATAGAGAAAACGGAAACAAATCTTGAAATACTTGTATGATAAATACTTATATTTTGCAAATACGGTATAGTGACAAACGGAAGACAACAAACAAAATTTTTACTCCTTTCGTTTCTTTCATTTTTTCAAAAGTATTAAAATAGTTCTGTCAGTTCTACATCATCATCTTCATGACAAATTAAAGTATAATATATATAATAACAAGTATCATCATGCTTTGAGCTGTCCGATACATGATAATATCGAACGGTACGCATGATAGTGACAATATAGCTGATTTACGCCCAATATTTATTGGTCTCGCTATGAGTTTTAAAATATTGGGCTCGACTGCGTCCATATAGGTCAACATTTAGGGTAATCAAAAATCCAAGAAAAATATACCAATTCACTATGTACATCGTAGCTTTAAGACACAAAACATTTCGGAACTTCGGCAATTTGTACACTTTGAACACTAACACAACTAGTAAAATGTAAGAAATAAATCTGCATTTTTAATTGCAAAACTATCAAAACGGCACACTATCTACTACTTAGAAAAAGTCCCTCTAAACAAAGCACACATTTTGGAACTTTCGAATTTTTTGAAAACCTTTCAACTAACACAACTAGTACTATATAAGAAATAATTCTGCCTTTTAAAATTACAAAACTATGAACAAGGCACACTAACTAATACTTAGAAAGAAAAAAAAGTCACTCTAAAAACAGCACACATTTTGGAACTTTGAAATTTTTCATCACCTTCCAACTTACATTACTAGTGCTATGTAAGAAATAAATCTGTCTTATAAATTGCAAAACTATGAAAACGGCACACTGTCCAATACATAGAAGATAGTCACTCTAAAAACAGCACACATTTTGGAACTTAGAAATTTTCATCAACTTCAAACTTACATTACTACATGTAGTGCTATGTAAGAAATATTATTTTTTTATAAACTGCAAAACTATGAAAACGGCACACTATGCCCCAGCCAGCACAGATCAGCCGTCCCCGTATGGGCTACATGTGGGCAAGGGTTATGTCACACGGGTCCCATGAGGGTTTTACAAGGGCCATGGTGGGCTAGGTTTGGGTAAACCTCCCAGGGTCCCAAACCAAATGGGCTGCATATTGTGGGTCCCGTATTGTTTTCACAAGGGTCATAATGGGCTATGTTTGGGTAAACTTCTCATGGTCCCATGTGGGCTGATAATCGTGGGCCCCATATGCGTTTTATCAAGGGCCATAATGGGCTATGTTTGGGTAAACTTCTCAGGGTTCCATATGGGCTGATAATCGTGGGCCCCATATGGGTTTTATAAGGGCCATAATGGGTTATGTTTGGGTAAACTTCTCAGGGTTCCATATGGGCTGATAATCGTGGGGTTTTATAAGGGCCATAATGGGCTATGTTTGGGTAAACTTCCCAGGGTTCCATATGGGTTGATAATCGTGGGCCCCATATGGGTTTTATAAGGACCATAATGGGCCGCGTTTGGGTAAACTTCACAGGGTTCCATATGGGCTGATAATCGTGGGCCCAATATGGGATTTCCATAAGGGCCATAATGGGCTATGGTTGGGTAAATATCTCAGGGTTCCTTATGGGCTTATAATCGTGGGTCCCATATGGACTTCCCATATTGGGGTTACTTCAGGGCTAATCATGGGCAATGAGACTTAGTGGGCGTGTCATGGGAAGCCCATAAAAATGCATGTTACCCCCATAAAGGGCCCATTTGGGGCCCATAAATGGTTTCGAACATGGGCTTTATATGGGCTTGCCCTTCATGGGCGGAGCTTGTTAACTGGTGAATGTTTTCTGGGAAGAAGGTGGTGTTAAGTACTTTTCATCTTTATGAAGGTGGTAAATGATATTTTATTTTAATATTTAGAGTATATAGATCAATTCTTATGCTAATAAAGTTGACAAACACTCCAGTTTCAAGTTCAATTATTTGCAACTGGAAGTTTCTTAAATGACACCAGAGAATCTATATACTTACTTCATTTGATAAGCTGCTGAGCTTTCGACATGCGTTACATTTTCCTCTTGCATGTTCAATGACTTAATAATAAAAATAGTCATAAAGTTGACTAGCATGATTCCCATTGTCTCTCTGGGAATTCATCAGAGGATACCACCATGAGGCCAACTTGGTGTGAGCCCTTTACTGACGAAATACATCTCTGACCGGTACGGTACCCATATAGGCTACCCCTAAGGGCTAGCCCATTTAAAACCCATATAATATTGGCCACAGTTAAACCCAAGCAAATCACACATTGGACCCTTGCGGGCAAACTTGCATGGGTCCCTTGCGGGCAAACTTGCATGGGCCCCTTTCAGACAAAATGGCCAAAACATTAAGGGTCCTATGTGGAGCGGCCCATATGGGGCCCACGAAGTGGCCCATGAAGGGCCCACTTGGGACCCATAGATCTGTGCTGGCTGGGGCAATACTTAGAAAAAAGTCACTCTAAAAACAGCACACATTTTGGAACTCAGAAATTGTTCATCAACTTCCAACTTACATTACTAGTGCTGTGTAAGAAAAAAATCAATTCTTATGAATTGCAAAACTATGTAAACGGCACACTATCCAATACTTAGAAATAAGTCACTCTAAAAACGGCACACATTTTAGAACTTAGCAATTTTTCATCAACTTCCAACTTACATTACTAGTGCTATGTAAGAATAAATTTGCCTCTAATATTGCAAATCTATTAAAACGGCACACTATCTAATACTTAGAAAAAAAAGTAACTCTAAAAACAGCACACATTTTAGAACTTAGAAATTTTTCATCATCTTCCATTTTACATTACTAGTGCTATGAAAGAATAAATTTGCCTCTAATATTGCAAATCTATTAAAACGGCACACAATCTAATACTAAGAAAAAGTCACTCTAAAAACGGCACACATTTTGGAACTTAGAAATTTTTCATCAACTTCCAACTTACATTACTAGTGCTTTGTAAAAAATATGTTTGCCTCTTATATTGCAAATCTATTAAAACGGCACACTATCTAATTCTTAGAAAAAAGTCACTCTAGTAAAAACGGCACACATTTTGGAACTTAGAAAATTATACCTTGTTTACTTTTGCCGGGGGCAACTGTCATTACAAAGTCACCATGCTTTTATACATGAAGCAAAAACATAAACAAGAAACAATGTGTAAAATAAATGTTTTGATATTTAAATCGTTACTTTAAAGTAAAGGAATTTATAAATCACGTTCTGTTGAATTTGTGAAATAAAACAGGACAAACTTGTCTTCTAAGGCAAGTAGATTTATCAAGTACTAACCAGCCAAATCCGTCAACCCATTTATGGCTTTTGTATCAATCAACAAATACAGTTGCCGGCTCTGTAAATCGGGTAAACAATATTTGGGTCAGATGGCATTGTCTCTGAGATATCCAATACGTTAGAGTATGACTTCGTTCTACAAATGTCCCAGACATTCGATACTAAAACTACGGTAGTACCGTGTAAGATGAGTGATTATCAAAGGAAATACGTCGTTGTTGACATATAATAGGGTTACTTGATTTTTAATGCCGAAGTTCCTTTTTAGATGATTTCAGACATTATCATGCTTTGAGGTGTCCAAGTGTGGGAAAATATTGGATCCAAAACATGATAATGATAAAATTGGATGATTTACGCCCGATATTTATTGGTCGAGCTATGAGTTTTAAAATATTGTCGACTGCGTCTCGCCCAATATTTTTGCAACTCATAGCTCGACCAATAAATATGGGCTCAATCGATCCAATTTTATACCAAAATGCCTCACCAGACAATTTCATATCTTGTGCATAATGTCACAACGTTTTGTCAAAGTTGTACGGAAAAGGATCACTGCAATATTTGGGTCAGAGCCCGGGGCAGTCAATGGATACGAGTGTAAGGGCCGCGCTCCGACAGGCTGGGGCATTCGGTGAGAGCACAGGCTCAAAAAAATGAGGGGTCATTGGATGCGAGATTTTTGACATTCCGTGAGAGACAAATACCCAAATATGAGGATTTATTGGTCCAAAAATGAGGGGTCTTTGGGTGAGAGCATGATTTTTGGCATTCGGAGATCTGACTGAGAGAATAGCTGAGAATGCCATCTAAAGTTTGATGTTCTTTTCTGGCATTCGGTGAGGGAAATTTAAAATGTACAGGCAATTGTAAAACAAAACCGGGTCTTTGGGAGACAGCGACGCTGAAAAGGGGGTCTTTTGACCCTTACATAGCGTCATCTCAAGAATGGGACTCCCCAGGGGTCATAGAACCCCGTTTGACAAATCCTAGTGTGAGCACACCCGGGGGACACCTGATACTAAAACTACGGTCGGTAGTGCCATGTAAGATGAGTATTACGTCTTTTTAGATAACTTATAGCGTTTATTAATTGACAACGTCTTTGTTTCAATATCTGTTCTTATCTGTTGTATTTCTTGCAATTTTAGAAAAGCTGGCAAAAACGTGACCCTAAGTCGAATATATCGTAAAAAGAATGACCCCTGATGCCGAAAATTACTCTGAAAGGGCACCCTTTTTTCTAAAGACTTCGACGACCCCAATGGATCAAAATCCGACACTTTTTCGACGTGTTTTTTTTTCTGACGAGCATGCGTACCACTCTTTTCTTCCCCCTCCCCCCCCCCCAAGTCATGACCCCGAGATCTGACTGAGAGAATAGCTGAGAATGCCATCTAAAGTTTGTTGTTCTTATCTGGCACGTAGTATCTGGTGCGATCGTATGTTCTTCTCTGCATCACTTTCGTTTGTTAATGTCATGTTCCTTAGATGCCAAAACTGGTTGGCTGCGTAGTGCAAACTTGTAAAATGGTGTTTTTGACCATTCAGATGCATCTATCTTTAAGTTTGCAAGTTTGAATTAAAGTTAGCATAACCCAAATTTATATTTTATAAATCACTTAGTTGATTTATAACTGCGTTTAATGTATCAGGTCACTAGACTAAAGGATTTAGAAATGACTTAGATAGGGCAGATGCCGGTAATTGAAGACCTCGGGTAAACAAAGGGGTCTAATTTTACTAACTTCGTAATCTGAGGGAGGAATTGTGATTTTTTGTTGACTTATAAGGGGAAATAACTAAAAATTTTGTATATAGAGTGTCATTGTAAAGTTTCATTTCGTTATGTGAGTGCAAAAAATCATGTCTGCAATAGCTGCTATTTTCCATAACTTTGCTTTACACACAGTATGCTATTCAGTCTTAGGTTAGTGATTAGTGACTCTTGAAATTGTTCCTCGAGTGCTGCAGTCTAATCCTGTTAATGAGCTCATTATGCGGATTCTGTATTCCAGGTCTCGCAAAACGAGAACAAAAAATGGTCGCGAAATATATTTTTTTTTTAACGTGACCTGCTAAATAGGCTGACTTTGAACCTATATTATCTGAAAAGGGTGAGAGCAAACGCAAATTGAAAACGTGGGTATGAAAATTTGAAGTTTTTCCAATAAAATGTATGTGAATTGTTCTGCTGTTGATTAAAAATTAGAAATTATATGGTATTTTCTTTAAATTTTAAGCCTTTTGAAACACACGAATTTGAACCCCTACATTAATCTTGTTTTAGAAGGTAAAACGCCGTCAGTTGGCTCGATTCTTCTAGTAAAAATATAAAAACTCAGATTGATGAAATTTGAAAAATATATTTTGTCTGTAAGGCCTGTAAAGTGAAAAAATAAGGAGAGGAAAAATATACATTGATGTGATGTACGAAAGGTATCTAATATCGGGTTCTAAAATTTTCAAAACGAATCTAACGGGGTTCGAACCCACGGTCCTGATATTAAGAGTCAATAGCGCTAACCACTGCGCTAGCTGGCTGATTGTGTATTTGACGGGTATTTAAATATATCTACTGGAAATTTCATATTACGCATGCATAACCAATCACCATAAACAGAATGAATATAATCTTAAATTCCCCTCGCTGAAATCGTCAGCCCGCATAGTCCAGTGGTTACAGTATGGGTTTTTAAATCTGGAGATCGTGGGTTCGAATCCTGCCTCAGTCGTTTTGATAAATTTCTTGTTTTTTTTAATTTTTAAAAAAACACAAAGGTTACTTTTTATCCAGAAAAATGTATGTCAATATTGACTACAGTTGGCACAAAAGGTAGTTGTTATCGAAATTTGGATGCCTGGTTAACGCAATACAAATCGAAGGCAAGCATGTAGAGCCGATATTAGGTACCTTTCATACACCACATCAGCGTATTTATTTCTCCTTGCTTTATCTTCAGTTTTAAAGTCTTATAGGCAAAATATATTTTCAAAATTTCATGAATCTGAGTTTTCATATTTTTGCTAGTGGAATCGACCAAACTCACGTCTTTTTATCTTCTAAAACAAGATTGATGTAGGGGTTGAAATTGGTATGTCTAAAAAGGCTCAACATCTTTGATTTTTATAAAAAACACCATATAATGCATCATTTTTTACCAGTATCAAAAAATTAACTCGCATTATAAAGGGAAAACTCAAAATTTTCATACCCACGTTCCCATTTTGCATTTGCTTTCTCCTTGTTTCAAGGTCAGCTTTATTGGCAGGTCACTTCAATAAAAAAAACATCTTGCAACCAAGATTTTGTAATATCGATTATGCATATATATCGGAGAGAAGAAGGCGATATATTGTCACCTGCGGATAGACTGCTGGTGTCACCTGAAAGGCTATTTCAAGAGCCACTTAGGCGCTGGAGCACAATTAGGCCACAAACTTTGTGCGGCCGGCCGTATCCAGGCCACAACTTTGATTTTCCAAGATGGTCGCCGTAGGCTTAATTGAGCACCTCGTGTTTATTGCATATTGTTAATAATTAAGCTTACGGTGGTCATCTTGGAAAATCCAAGCTTTGGCCTGGTTGCAGCCTACCGCACAAAGTTGTGGCCTAATTGTGCTCCAGTGCCTATTATAGAAGAAGAATTTCACATGATTTATCACATTCTAGTGATACGGTTTTTAAAAATATGCCATTTGACAGCCATTGCATATACAACTTTCATGCACTAACAAGAAGATCATTTGTTAAAGTAAAACAGAAATATGGCATGTGTTTGTTTAGTTGTATCAATAGCATTTAATACACGGGTAAAGTATAAAGATTACTAATTTCGGAGAATTCTCCATCTTTCGATATAAATGACAACATATTTATTAATTGTGCTCAATTCGGTAAGTATGTCTAGAGAAGCCTTCAGCTAGTATTATATGATACTTAATATCCTCATTCACAGATTGTTAATTGTTTGTTGCTCCCTGATTAACATGTTCAGTCCTTTTTGAAAGAAAATGGGGAATGGTTCAGACTTTCAGTTTTGCAGTTACAGCATATCTCGAGATGCAAAAAAGCAAATGATATAGAATAAACAGCACTTAAAAATTCGAAATGTACCTCTGACTGGTGTCGATTTGCCAAGGACGGTGCTTGCACAATTTTAGACACATGATAAAGAGCGACAAAATTGTGTGGTGTTTATTTTTTTTAAAGAAGTCATATTGCAGGAATAAATATACATTTTAAGTGCAGATTATACGCGGTTAGTTTTGTTTCGCGCTACATTAATTTTCGCGCTTTTCGCACTAAATTCACCTAGTGCGAAAATAAATGTAGCGCGAAAGGGGGTATTTGTATACCGCCGCACGTTAAAAAATCACAAGCGCGCGAAATGATTCAAAATAGCTCGAAATTAGACTTGCACGAAAATTACTGAGCGCGAAAATATTGGCGTTTTCAATGTTTGGGGTTTTTTTTGCGTTTTAATGCACATTAACTTTACATGTTCACAAAATTGGTTTCATTTTCATCAGAGATTTCTTGAGTGCCACTTGGGAGCTCTTCCAGTGATACCAGTGGATTGACTTGGATGTGGCCGTTGCGGACGTCAAATAAGGCCCGTTTAAACTCGAATGGTCGCAATTACCGTACCACCAAGCACCACTACCGTAGTAAATCGCACAATTTTTACTACTATGGATATCGTTGTCCCTATCCTTCGTAGTAAATGGCCTGTTGTTATGGTATGCCAATGAGTCTCCAGCCGTCCCGCTATACACACCAAAAGAAAGCTGATAATTGGTAGACTCGTCTCCAACACTGAAATTGTCATAGTCAGCATAAGCCGTATTCCCATCGAAGTCTTCCAACTCAACTTTCAGTTGCCATTTCAATTTTGTTTTGTTAGTTAGTCTATATAGCTTATCAAGTCCGAGCCAAAATTCTCCATTAAGATCACCGAAGCCGTTTTTATAGTCTTCCCAGCCGAGATAGAAATCTACGGAACCATCCATTCGTCTCTGGATAACAGTCCAGTCGCCATCATCCGCCATATCACAGAAAGTTTTAAATGAACCTTTTACGCCCATGTCATCCCAGGGTGTGATTTCATAGACACCGCTTCCGTAGGGTCCCTGAGCTGCAACGTCAGAACAGTCACCGGCTGTTAGCTGCATTCCTCTCGCAAGCACGGATAAAAAAATAGTGATTTGCTGATTTTGTGATAAAAGTCTCTCTAACAAAGTCTTGAAATACGGTAGACCAGATGATTGGGACAAAGTAGCGTTGGTTTGAATGTAGAACAGATCACGCAGTAGATGTGATATCCCTCCTGTAGCTCTCTTTTGACGGCTGCATTCAATGGATGTAGTGAATGAAGATAATATAACGAAACACATGAACAATAATCGGTTAGCCATGTTGCATGAACTGCTAGCAGTCCAAAGTGTTTCTGTTGGCAACTGTCTAAACGGTTCTGTCGAATTGAATGAAGTTGTGCTTGCTTTATTTGCATGCAGTATTTAAGGACATTATTGTTTTTGCTCAGAGTATCATATTAATAACATGCAATGGGCGTATGATTGTTTTACACTATTTTTAAACACACACTTCCTATTTTGTTTCATTAAGAGTCACAAACAATCATTATATACAAATTTTCCTCAATTTCATTAGGTCTCAAATGTCGCTTTTGAGTGAGTTGAAACTTTAAAGGTAAAAGGTTGAAAACTTCAATAATCTTTTTATCAAAGCTATTGATAGTTTATAGGAGGAGGAGGAGAAGAAGAAGAAGAAGAAGAAGAAGAAGAAGAAGAAGAAGAAGAAGAAGAAGAAGAAGAAGAAGAAGAAGAAGAAGAAGAAG
>JXSR01S014321.1:34712-66145 GCA_000969725.1 Ophiothrix spiculata | reverse complement strand
GATTCATACACTGCATGTTTTGCCAGCTAATATTTTTTCGTAAACGTGCTAATATTTTTAGGTTGAGTGAATAAAAGATCTTAAAATAAATATATTCCAATAATATCTTTGCACAAACACTGACAAATGATCAGAAATGACATAATTTCTGATTTTACCAAAACTTTACAAAATACGGAAATTTTGCTTTTAAAATTCCTTCAAATTTTGAATAAACTGTAAAATTGGAAGTAATTCTTTTTAAATAATACTTTGGTTTTGACTAATTATTTATTTTCCAAGACAAAAAATTGTTAGTTTAGTTTAATTAAATCAAAATTCACAATTTATCACCAAAAGGTATGAAAAAACGGGTATGAAGTGACCAAGGGATGAAAGTGAAAGGGTATGAAATGTCTAGGATTCCTACAGACTACAGTCACCTTAATCATTCATGCATGCATGCCTTAGACTGGCACATTACAGTGCACTGGGGACTGATATGTCGACTTAGCCCGAGTTAGCAACAGACTTCAAATTTTTTATCGTATTTTTTAGGTAAATTTAAAGAGTAAACTGCGCGGAGGCTAGGGGACCAGCTAATGTCGACTGGGCTCTGTTTAAATCTCTTGACAGGCTGGATAAATTTACACTGGGTAACAGGGTCCGCTCGCCAGTCCGACAACTTGCTATAGTCATCTGAAAAACCCCTATTCATTCTGGGCGGGACCAAATCGCACCGTTCGTGAACAACAAACCAATCAAATTGATCATCAAGTCACACAGCAACAGAACAGACAAATCACGAGTATCACGCGTGTTGCGTTTGAACTTTAACCTCGGCGCCAGAAAAAAAATTGCAAAGAGGCTGATTTCAACTGATTATGGTAGGTATAGGTGTAAATATTGACAGACAAAAAAGTAATGAAGGTTAGGGGCTGGGGAACCTTATTTTTCGGGGGTCATTGAAAATAGGGATTCATTTGCCCTAAGTTGTGCATAAAGTATGTCGTAAATTAAAGGAAATGTAATTTAAAACACTGGGTGATTTGTTTATTTTGTTACCCTATCACCTTGCAAAAATTATACTTAATAGAGAAATTATGACCTAATAATTTAGAGCCAATAACCTCTGTATCTAATGACACCCCCTAAAAATCAGGTTCCCCAACCCCAATCCACCCATACTTTTTTGGGGTAAATATTGACACCTATTAATTCCACAATCAGTTGAAACCAGCTTCTTTCCATTTTCTTTTCTAAAAAAAACAGGAATATAGGGATAATAATTAAATTTAGAATTTTGACCTATTTTCAACACAAAATCATGTTTTTTAGATCATAATGTCTCTAATTAGGTATAATTTATTGCATGGTGGTAGAGTAACAAAATAAACAAATCACCCAGTGTTTTAAATTACCCCAAAAAATATGTTTGTTTGCCCTCCGCGACAGACCCTAAAATGCCAACAATTTAGTCAGATATTTTAGGTTTTTTTTTCTTCAAACATGTAAATTATGAAAGTTCAATATTTTCGATGTAAAATGTAAAATTTAGCATTGTAAAGTCACATTTAGTAGTATAAAATGCATATTTCCTCTTAATAATGACACACAATCTTTGATTAAGCCCTGCATTGCTTGGTATTCACAATACAATCCATGGAATGACATCATTCTTTAAAATAAATGTGAAGAGTAAACTTCAAAAGGAAAAAAAAAAAAGATAAACCGAAGGACAGACCCAAAATTTTAATTTTTCCACTGGAGGGCAAACAAACAATTTATTTTTTTTGGCCTAATTTGATGTCAAATACGACATACTTTATGCACAACTTAGGGCAAATGACCCCCTATTTTTAATGACCACCCAAAAAATAAGGTTCCCCAGCCCCTACCCTTCCTTACTTTTTTCTGTAAATATTTACACCTATACCTACCATAATCAGTTGAAATTAGACTCTTTGCAATTTTTTCTAGGTTTTGCCAAAATCATGGCTATTTTATGGATACTACATTGAAGGACAATCGTCTGTCTATGAGCGTCTTGACGATGCGGCCAACAAAAAAACAATGTCATTCAATGGCACTTCACATTTTGCTATCTTGGTAGCTTCGGTGTACTGAGGAATAAGAACAATGTTCATCACATGAATTTGCCTGCAAATACAGTATTATTTTGTTTCAGTCTTTTTCAGTTTCCAAGCATTTAGTTCAAATATGAATTATCAGAAGTTGATGGTAGTATTGGCTGCTTTGGCATTAATGAACTTTGTGGACTTTGCCCAAGGAGATGACGAGGATGTGGCTGCTGCTGATGAATTAGACCCAAAATGTGAAAGAGAAACTAGTCAACTACTGAAGTATTTGGTCAGTGGATATTTTTTTTAATCAAAATAGTGTATAAATGTTACCCAAATACCACATGCCCTTTTTAATGTTCAGATACTAGATTATCCCTTCTTTTCCTCAGTCTCAGGGGGGGGGGGGGAGGGTAAAAGATCTATATAGCCAGTATTCCATGTTTATTTAGTTGTAAAATTTCGGACACTGAAATTATGTGCAGACATAACCATGACAGTCAGAGAAAAAAATTCTGAACATTAAACGATTCAACCCCATGAACCTTGGCATTGCTATTGCCAAGGTCTACACATTAATGCTTCGGTCATGTATAGAAAGAGTAGCCAGCCAAGCTAGCATGCCACAGCACACAAAACAACACAAGCCAGTGCATCCGTAAATGCTCTTTAAAAATGTCAGAGCTCGCTCACCTTTGCCATACTTTCATGAAGAATTATAGAGCGGTGAGCTCTTCTATGGATTTTTCCTACTCACTTGCAACTTGCCCAATGCTGATCGAGCTGTACTCAGAGCTTGCTGAAACAATTATTGTTCCTAAGACACCTGCGTGTTGCGAGTGAGCTCAGGCGATGCTCGACTGAGTTCACCATTTTATAATCAATTCTTAATACTTGGTGGCTGATAGTGCTAATGCAAATGGGCCCTCACAATTCTAGTCAGCTCTGTGAACTTAAGCAAAAATCAATATTACAACTTGACTGACAACTTTTTCTGTATGTGATCTAAGCAGCTCTAAAGCATTGACTTTGAGGTGTATCGCTGTAAAGTCGTAAAACTCTCATGTGGGTTTTGTAGCAGCTCTAAAGCATTGACTTTGAGGTGTATTGCTGTAAAGTCGTAAAACTCTCATGTGGGTTTTGTAGCAGCTCTAAAGCATTGACTTTGAGGTGAATTGCTGTAAAGTCGTAAAACTCTCATGTGGGTTTTGTAGCAGCTCTAAAGCATTGACTTTGAGGTGAATTGCTGTAAAGTCGTAAAACTCTCATGTGGGTTTTGTAGCAGCTCTAAAGCCTTGACTTTGCGGTATATTGCTGTAAAGTCGTAAAACTCTAATGTGGGTTTTGTAGTAGCTCTAAAGCATTAACTTTGAGGTATGTTGCTGTAAAGTCGTTAAACTCTAATGTGGGTTTTGTAGCAGCTCTAAAGCATTGACTTTGAGGTGTATTGCTGTAAAGTCGTAAAGATCTCATGTGGGTTTCGTCTGCTGTTTCATGCCAACCCGGCCGGAGCTTGGCCGAATGTGACTTCAGAGGAAAAAGAGGTTGATTCTAGATTGGAAGGAGAGGTTGATTCTAGATTCTGCACGGATGGCATTTTGGTAGCAAATTCATTCATTTCTGGAAAAGGGGTATATTTTTCAGCAGTTGTGTAGTCACTAGTCGTTTTAGGGTATGGATTTAAAAGGTGTGAAAATTCAGTGTCTTTATATTTTTATTAGACACTATTTTGGAGACTTTTTGCTTTATTTTTGTATTAGGCCAAAAAAAAAAGAACTCTTGTCTCAGCTTACTTAAGGTCAAAACCCTAAGCGCTATTTTTTTTTTTTTTTAGTAAAAAAGGTCTATGCGGATGCGGAAATACCCCCTAATTTTTTTTATTGCATTTTTCGGCCACTATTTTTTTTTCGCGGCCGCTTCGCACCCATTTATTTAACTTTTTTTCTCTCGATGTAAGAAAAAAAAATTAAAAAACAAAAAATCTCCTGAAAACCTAAAAAAAAAAAAAATCGGTAAAATTCGAATTTTTAACCAAATGCGCGCGGGAAGTTCTTTTTTTCTTTGGCCTTAATAAATAAGAAGCATACGTGTAAAAAGAAGTTTATAATCCCTAATGTTTTGTTTGGAATCAAATGTGTATTGTTAGGTCAGTGGAAAGGGTAGACATTTGGAATGTATGTCCATGATAAGGGTTCAAAATTAGTGTTCAAGATATCAGATCTGGAAATGCTTGTTTGACGATGATAACTTGTGAAAGTATATAAGTGCTCCCCCCTCTGGATAGGCCTACAGGTCTAACCCAATTTCTCTAACATCAAAAAAGTAGGAGATTCACCTATATAAAATCTTGACCAGTGTTTCCGCTAAGGCCGTTTGGCGCGTCATTGGCGCAGGAGCGGTAAAATTTGAAAATGTATGTGAAATATATTTTTCTAGTTTTATTGAGCTCATGAGTGGCGCAAGCACCTCATAAACTTTGTCAAACTTGCTTGAATTGGCGCAAGCTCAAAAACCTTAGCGGAAACACTGTTCTTGACATATTTGTTTTGTTTTTCTCTCTTCATCTTCTAGCTTGAGCCTTCCAACCTCCCTTACACCGAGCCAGATGTGGAGACAGAAAAGATCTCATTTGCCATGGGGTGTTTCTGGGGTGTAGAAGCCGTGTTTGCCGCACTACCCGGAGTGGTTCGAGTTAAGGCTGGTTATACTGGTGGGAAACATGATAATCCAACGTATGAAAATCTGTAAGTACTGACTCCTTCATCTGCTGACAGTCTTTAGCGATGGCTTTCCACAGTGGTCTCTCTGCCATGCAGTCCAGAATTTCTTTTGGTTGTAGCTGGGAGAATGGCAAGCCATATCGCCCACACCTCTACAAGCAATTGCAATTGTCTTGAGAAAGATCATTTTTGACAGAGCTGTAGGCATATTGACTGGAACTCACACGAGCTATGAAGCAAGTTGCCAACAAGTACAAATTTAACTCTGAAAGTGTGGTGAGTGGTTGAGAGCTCTCAAAATTTGAAAGAGTATCATCTATCGATGCTCTCGTGATGCCCGGCCCAGTTCACTGATTTAGCTATTTTTACTACCCACCAACTACTTTTTCTATATGTAACTGGAGCATAACAGTTTTCTTTCTTGTGCTTTTTGAGAGGCAACAAAGTGTAAATTTTCTAGAATGTTTTTATTGTCACAATACAAGTGATGGCTTATTTTAATATTTTGTCTTGTAAATTGTTTTGTTTTTACTGGCCTATGGATTACCCAGCAAGATAGTTGATAAAACTGGACCAAGAGAAAACTGAGCTTTTCATTGTTGATTTGATTATGGCACTACAATCAAACCATCTATCTCTGTGAAAAATCTGGGTGTTAGTCTTAATAACAGCCTGAATATGGCAATTCACATTACTGAGCAAACTTTGTAAGACACTTAACTTTCAAATACATAACTTGTGGAGAATACATAGATTCATAACACAGGATGTGTGCCTTCATGCCGTTAGAGCACTTATCCTGTCCCGCATCGATTATGTCAATTCGCATCTCTTTGGTGCCTGTGAAGCTGATCTTATAGCGGCTGCAACAGAACAAGCAGCCAGATTGGTATTCGGATGTGGATGGGATAGGTGCTCTTCTGAGCTTTTGCATTCTTTACATTGGCTTCAAGTCAAGGATCGTTTACATTTGAAGATTTTGCTGTATGTTTTCAAATGTTTAATGAATGTGCGACCAACTTATATATAGAGCGACATGTTGTCGCCTGAAAACAGACCCAGACTCCGTTCCTCAACTGATCTTACTAGGCTCTTTGTCCCACGTGCATCAAAGTGAGCCGGCGATCATTCTTTTGTTGTTATTGCTCCAAAATTGTGGAATGAATTGCCGATTCAGTTGAGAGATGCGGTATCTGTACATGTTTTCAAGCGCCTTCTGAAAACACACTTATTTAGATGGTTGTCTTGTATTTATATTTGCTCTTGTTTGTTCTGCAAGGTGCTGTTCTCTCTGAAGAGCACCATATAAATGACATTTATTATTATCATTATTATTATAAAATTGCATCTCTCCTTTTCCCTCACATTTTTAATCATTTTGAAGCGTGATTACTTATATATTTTTGTTTTTCTAATTTTGTATATCTGATGACCTACCCTTTATAATCACAATTGACAAAATAACATCACTCTCTTTTCTTTATCACAGAGTTGATCATTTTGAAGCAGTAGAAATTGAATATAATCCCGATGAGACTGATTTCGATCAGCTTTTGCAGGTATTCTGGGAAAATCATGACCCCACCTATCTAGAGAAAGGCAAGACTTCAAAAAATCAATATAGATCAGGAGTCTTCTACCACACCGAAGAGCAAGCGGACTTTGCAAGTAATGAGATAGGCAAGAAAATAGCTACGGTGCCAAATACGATCTACACTGCCATGAAACCTGCTAGACAATTTTTTGATGCTGAAGAGTGAGTTTTCTTGTTGAAAAATGTTGATAAATGGTTTTTAAGCTTTATTGTCCTTTCATCTAAGACAGGCATTCTCAACTATCGGCGCACACGCCAAATTTGGCACTTTGACCGTTACAGATTGACGCTTTTGCTCTATCAAAAAACAAAGAAATACATTACAAATACACTGAAAAACCAATGCATGTGGCGCATTAGCCTACAATTTTCTCATTTATGTGGCGCATTCTAATAACTAGTTGAGAACCCCTGATCTAAGACAAGGTAGTTGAAATAAGCTATGTTCATGACAATTGCTGACAATGCTGGTCCCAATGTAGGTTGCTTTGGCAATAGAAACTAATTGAGGACTGGTAAAAGGGGGATATCATAATTTTTGAACTATTTTAAGTAATAATATAAAAGTAAATTTTCGGTGAGAAAAAAGTATTTTTTTTTCTTTAAGATCCTTATAATAGTGACAGCATAATAAAATTACATTCCTGATTTTATTTCTCTTGGATAATTTAAAGCAATACTATAAAGTGTTAAAAATGAAGCGCCCCCTGTCTCCCATTACTTTTGATTTCTTGGGCTTATTGTGTTTGTTTTTAGTAGATATGAATACCCTTCAAACGAATAGGTTCAAAGATGCTTCCTTTTTTTGTTAAGGCCATTTGTTGAATTAAATTCGGGATCCCGAATTTAATTCCACATGTATTAGTTTAGGAAAGCATGCATGTGCTTTTTATCCATTTTTGGTGGCAAAACAATTTTTTTTCACAAAATGTACTTGAAAAGGCTTTTAGATGGTCACATTCCTCCGTTTTATGCTGTTTTTATTATAAAACATTTTTGATCAAAATCTTATAGTATTGCTTTAAAAGTTTGTGATCTCCCCTGGTAAGGAAATGCAATTTATTTATAAAATGTGACAATATTTTTGTTTGCACCTTCTCATCTCTTGAACATATTCCATTTTTCCTTTTCTAGTTACCATCAGAAATACTTTCTACGCCAACACAAAAATCTTGTGTCCAGCCTGGGCCTAACCGATTCGGACTTACTTTCATCGTGGCGTGCAACCCGTCTACTAGGCTACATTGAAGGGTATAGCTTTGTAGAGAACTTGGATGAGGAAGCAGAGGCTTTAGGACTATCGCATGAACAAGTTAATTATATCAAAAAGGTCAGGCTTAGTAAGACTGAAGGGTCATGTGCAAAGAAGACGCCTTAAGAGACACCTGAAGATTGAACCTTTGAGTGAGGCCTAAGGCCCATATGCACAAAAGAGGTTAGACCAGGTTTAAAGTTAGACCGGGTCTAAGTCAAAATTACTACTGCAGTAAAAGGACTTTTGGTTGCATTTTAAACTGTAACAAATTTCAAAAATAAAGATTCAACAATAGATATTACAAACAACACAAAATATGACATTATTGGTCAAGGAAAATATATTTAGCTGTGATGCAAAATTTGACTTTAACCATGTCTAACTTTAAACCTGGTCTAACTTTTAAACCACTTTTGAACATACAGACCAAAAAGTCTTTGTTGTGTTGCCCTTTTGGGAAGATACAAAATCCAGGGAGGGAAATGGGTGTTCTAATTGCGTAAGCACCCCAGTGCCAAAAAATGTGAGACCTATGGTCGATTTCACTAACATTAAAATGCATCGTTAACACATTGTAAGACCAAACACACCTTTTGGCTCATCGCCAAGTTTTGATGCGTTGGAATTTCCCCGTGCAATATTCGTATACCTTGCGACGCATCGCATGTTTGCGAAGGGTTTTTATGTCTTTGTGAAATGCAGTCTAGCTGCGCACTGAACTCATCGCAGCTACGATGCATCGCAATTGTTTAGTGAAATCGACCACAGGACAGGTCATGAGACCTTTAATATAGGTATCAAAATCAACCTGTTGTTCTGCAAGTATCACATAGTGTATTCAAATTGGCTGATGAGTCTCTGGTAGGATATCAAACTCAAGAAGAATGGTTGGATTGATGATTTTGGTGTCTAAATTGTCAATGAAGGCCTGGTTCCCATAGCATATTAGAAAACAATGGCCATTGATTAATCTCTTTATAAATGCATCCGAAACCATCACCTATTCTTCCACAATGTTTTTGATGATTCGGGAGTACGTCACAAAATATTCACCAAACCATCGCCACGACATCAGCCCGACATTGTGAAAGCATCGGTGATTGTCTCGTACCTGCACTTGCGAAGAGATTTACCTTGGGGATGGCTTCAGATGCATTTTGAAAACTGCAAAAAAAGCATTGAATTTCTCTAGATGCACTTTCAACTTTTTTCATGAAGAAATGTCAAGATGTTATTCCAATGTAGGGGACAACATCACAGCGATACTTCAGCGAACCTCTCGCAATGTTCTCCTGAAAAATTCAAGATGTGAACATTACAGTGAGCCCACTACCAATCCTCGTCAAATCCCGCGTTTTTTGACAATCACTTCCAAAATACCCAAAACAAAATAATCAGAAATTCTAAGAAAACTGCTAAAAACTAAATTATTTTGGCACAAATTTTCAGGGCTCAAAAATACAAACAATCACCCCGAAATCCTTGAAAGCGTGATTAATTTTAATGCTCTCCTGATGCATCGGCGATGCACTTCTGATGCATCGGGAAGGTATCGCAAAAGTATCGCAAAAGTATCGCAAGCCGTAGTTGGACTAAGCCATAAAATGCTTCTTATCTTATTTTTTTCCAGATGCGAACTCTGTAAATTTACTGACTTTTGTTACAAAGTTGTCATTTTTTAAATTTGATCAATATAGTTGCAAGGATTGTGCAATACTTAATGTTTGATTTGAGGCTGCAATTACATATAGAAGTAAACATTTTCTTTCAAGCAAAAAAATGATATTTTATAGTGATAGAAAGTGCTGATTTTTTTCTTTCATTTACTTCAAATTTGATCAAAATCGGACTTTCCTTTGCATTTTACAATTGCTGTTTCAGGTCTTTTGTTTTTCTTTATTTATTGCAAACTTTAAATGCATTTATGTCAAAATGTGAGTTTCGCAGATTTTAAAATCCCCCACCAAATTTTTGCACCCTAAGCAATGTCCTATTTTCATGAAACTTGGCACAAAGAAAGATCTTGTTAAGTTCTGTGATCCAATGGAGCCATTTGTTGATACATTTTATACTTTCTGAAATATGGGCTTTTCAAATTCTCACCAGCATCGAAACTTGAATTTTTAATCTGTTCAGTTGCCATGGCAACACGGACAGTCAATAAAAATCTCTCCATAGGATCACAGATCTTTGTCTATATAACAAATCTAAAGTATAAAACTTTTATAAATGCCAAACTAAATGGGTCAAATTTTGACGGAGAATTTCATTGGTTTGAGGCTGCAATCACATAGAAGTATACAGTATATGGTATTTTCTATACGCTCCCAGGGGAGACACTCATATTCAAATATGAGTACCTTCTCTGGGAGCATATAGCATATACCGTATGCCTTATACTCCTATGTGATCGCAGCCTAAGAGAAGGACTAATTGTATATACATTGAATCTGTGTAACACTATCAGTGAATCCTAGTAGCCAAGTTCATGTGAACAGGATTTTGTGCCAGCTAAATGTTTTGACAAATTCAAGTGTATTGATCAACATCTGCACTAGTGCCTTACAGAGGATCAGGAGGATGCTTTGAAAACTTGGTTGTAAGATTGGGGATCAGTCAAAAAAAAATAAAGAAAAGTTTATCTAAATCAATGTCTTCCTCCGGAATGAAAAACTGGAAAAGAAAGGTCTTGGACTATGTTTATAGAGGCTTCCTTGACTTATAAGTAGCTATCAACATACAGAATGCACCCTTTCTTTGAAACTCCTAAAATTCTTGGACTTTTAAGGTGTAAAATTGTCAATTTCAAGATAAAGGGTAGTATTTTTGTTACCTATTTTAGTAAGGCTATTTTGGTGAATTTAAAATTACCAACACATCAAAGAAAATAATCAAGTGTACTTAAGGTCCCATTAAAAATTTTAGGGTTAGGGTATGTTCATGATTAGGGTCAGGTCATGGTTAATGAGTTAGGGTCATGTCATGGTTTAGTGATTTAAGAGTCTGGTAATGGTTAGGGTCAAGTTTTGGATGGGACCTAAAGTTTACTGGTTTTCCAAAGAAAATATGGTTAGGAATTCAAATTAAAATACCCTTCATGATTTCTCACCTAAATATGCAAAATTGCAGTTTGAGTATATTTTAACATTTTCAACAAATGTTTCTTTCATCTAAAACATTCCACATATTTGACCACCATTTCAAATTTAGAGATTGATTAATAGAACTTAAATTTGAAGTATTAGGCGAGATGCCATCATATTACACTATCATGTGATTGAGAACCACTAGGCCTTGCAAGGCAACAATCCGTAGAACAAAAGTTTTCAAGACCTGATGGGGCTTTCAAGATGAATGAAATATTACACATATGTATATACATCATTCATCTTGAAAGACCCATTAGGTCCTAAAATCTTTTGTTCTCAGGATTGTTGAAATGCACATATGGCCTAGTGGCTCACAACCCTCAAATGTTTTCCCAAGTGGAAAAGTTCAGGGGTGTGAGAGTTCAGATTTTAATCTGATTTCAGATTTGTTCATGCTTTCAAAAGAGTCCTAATTTCAGCTTTTTTGTTGTTGTTATTTTCAGCCTGTTTTTGGCATTTTGTCACTATTTTCATAATTTTTTATCCGCTGACTCTTACACCCCTGAAAGTTATAGACCTTTTCAAAACACGACTTTCCGAAGCTGATTTTACACTTTCCGGCAATTGCCGACAGAAAAAGTTACTCTTCAACACAATAGCCAGAATGTTAAGTTCGCGTTCACGTTAACTGGTTGCGTACGAATTCGAACTTGTAACTTAGCGTTAGCACTACAGAGTCACTTTTAGTTTGATCGCCCTGATGTGACTTGAAATCTTAAGCCTAATTCAGAGAGATCAGCCGATTTCAAATGGAAGTTTCACTCTTTGTGTCGGTGAGCTTATAGTGCCATCAGCCAAAAGTTAAAAATTGTTCAGAATTAGTGTATCTAATGATGTATGGGTCTGGTTCTATTTATTTTTCACTTTTATTGCACTGAAATGCAAGAGAATTTTCAGAAAAATTTGTTGACAAAATCGTGCATACTAATGAGCTTGTACGTGATTGGTTGAAAAAATGGCCATGTGATCAATGTTCCGGAGATTTCCGAATGGATTTTGAAAAGGTCTATTGTATTCAAATGTTTTCATGTATTCCAGAGCAATATTTTATCTGTTATATTCAAATGTCTTGCCCAGTATTTTTGATTTAGAATCTAACACATTATACATAAAACTTAATCAAAATCTCAAAATATTTTGCATGAAATCAAACAAAAGTTGCTGTCATAGTGCATGTAAGTACAATGGGTAACCGACTTTCAAAGTAAATTTGTCTTATCCAGGGACATATGCCAAATTACTTGCCTCATGTTTTGTGTTTTGCAATCAATGTGATCAGAATTTCTATCATTGTAGGCTAACGCATGAGCCATGGATGTTTTAAAAAACAGCTATATTCTAACATGTACTGCGACAGCATATGTATCATATGAGGGGTGATCTGGCGAAATGAGAGGAAAGTCGCAAATTTCAAAATGACATATATTTTAATTCTCTATCTCAGTTTTTGAATAGTATGTTACAGTTTCACCATTCTTCACTTCGAGATCGAAATCCAAAGCAATCCTCTGAATACATATATTGGAATAAAAATTAGCTGCAAATCGATTCCAAAGATACTGATACTAGATTGTATAATAGCAACACACAATCAATTAATCGTGAATAATTACACTTCCCGGCAAAGTTGACCTTCAAAACTTTAGATATAGGTAAACACTTACGCATGAATGTTTTTATGTCAAAAAAACCCCGAAAATTGACTTTTTCACTCTTTTTTAACTTTGGATACCATTTATTCAAAATGTACATTGGCGACTCTCATTTTGCCATGGCAGCCCACATATACTTATAATATATTCAGTGAAGCAAAATGTTTCTGAAGGATGTTGGTCAAGTGAAATTGGTTGCCAACTATTTTGGACTTTAAGAAGCCCACTGTGTGACTTAAAGTTGCACTTTGTGATACAGTAGAAACTCATTATAACGAAATCTGATATAAGAAAAGCCCTGTTATAAAGAAGTAATTTTCCTGTACCATTTTACTAATTTCTTTTGTTTTTTATTGTTTTAAAAACCCTGATATAATGAAATTTTGGATATAAAAAAGTAATTTGTCTGTCCCCAGCAACTTCATTATAATGAGTTTCTGCTGTATAAAAGTTCCAAGTGTAACATTTGGATACAGGAATACAATAATGGCAAGTCCATGTTTCTCTACCAAGACCAAAGGGGATATTGCTCTACAATGAGAGATACTATTTGTGACCTGTCAAATCTCTAGGTACCTTAACACTGGCATTGTATATAACTTACTTTGGGATATTGAAGGTTAACACAGTTATAAAAATCATGTCGGAGGTCAAATTGTTAGTTTAACAGAAACGTTACCTATGATGTGCATAGAATCATGTCAGTCAATACATTAAAAAGGTAATAAAATCCGAGATAAAAATCCCTCTTCATTCAAGTTTTAGATAGTACACAAACTTTAAACATCATTTTATCAAAATCATCTTTTTCGGAATCAGCCACAGGCCGTAACGGATTTGAACTTTGTAACCAAACATCTGATAATCAAAGTAAGGTGTCATGTTAAAGCTTCAAGTCTCAGCTTTAAAATGAGACCAAAATGTTGATTTTGATACATGCACCGAGGTACCTTTTGATATGACAGGTCACATTTAAAATCAATACTCGACTAGGGTCACTGTTGCGCTCTTGTTATCAATTCGATTCTCAAGTCTACTGCAATATGTATTTATACAATTCATTTCATTTAAAAGTATATTTTTGTATCAAATTCATTTATCACCGACACCCAGAAAGTTCAAATAAAATATTAAAGGTTTAAGACTCAAAATATTTGTTTTTGTGTAAAGATTGTTTTTCTTTTTTTTTTAATTCTGGTTGCGCATGCTAGCATAGTTGTGCAGGGTTTCTTCCTTTCCCTTTCACTAATGCAGCCCATGCTCCATTCCCATTCGGACCAAGGATGTGTGTGAATTTGGTTGTTGATCTATTATAGTCGTCCTTGTTTTTTCTAAGGGCATTTTCACGGTCACGGAAGGACAATCACAGAATTTTTCTGTATTTCAAACACATACATTGCCAAAATTGAATTGGATAAAATAAAACTAATTCCATATTTAGTTGAGTATACCTGAAAGCATTCATATTCAACAGGAATTTTTTCATAAAAATTCCTCTGTCGCAAAATATGCATATTGATGAGGTCGGTCACGCAAGGACAGCAAAACGGACATGGTTTTTCACCTTCAGTACATTTTTGAAAATGTTTATGAAAGTTATGAACAAAATTTATTCCAAAGTTACTGAATGCATTGCTTGGTGTTTCTGCAATAGTTTGCCACATTCCACTTCAAAATTTTCCCTACGGTTATGTTTTAACAATGCGAAATGCGAAGGGATCATGGTCACGGAAGGATGGTAACGGAAGGACAATTTGTCCGCTGATTTTTGGGTGCCCTGAACCGTAAAGCCTGGTCAGAATTAAAAACAAATACAACCTCATGTGTACATTTGATCCTTATTTAAGCCATTTAGAACAGGCTTATTCCAGTGGAAACTAAACCTTTTTAGATTTCAAGCAAAAAATCAGCTTTTTTATTCGACCACATAAACATGTTTTTCAGTCATACATTTGTTACTTGGTACGTAAGAAGTATTTTCCAATCAGAAATTGTAAAGTTTGTATATCCGTGCATGAATGAGCACATGTTTTGTTTCAAAAATGTCACAAACGTTACCAAAAAGTTACACCAAAATGTCACAAACGTTACCAAACGTTACAACACAAAACAATGCATTAAAATAAATCCTGGCGATATAATGTTCTGTAACTTTTATGAAATATTTGTAAATATGTTTCCCATAATCGGTGTAAGGCGCAATAAAAAAATCGTTGACACTTCAGAGAAATTGTACTTTGAAGTGATTAGGAGCAAAAAACCATTTCCGTGCGCGGTCACAAACGTTACCGAACGTTACATGGCCTTTACTCAGGATTTTAGCAATTGATTTAATTTTCAAACATCTACATGTCTTGACCCCACCAGTGAGCACCATTATCAACAACAAACTCGTTGATATAATGTTTATGCTAGGTTCTGTGGCCATTTAAAAGTGAAATTTTTCAATTTTTCGGTCACAAACGTTACTTTGGAATGAGCCAACAATAACACCCAAGTAAACAACCAAGAATGGGTTGAAAAAATTAAATAAAAATTACTACTTTTCATTATTAAAATCAAGAAATTTGACCAAAAATTAGGTTTTTTAAAGAAATTTCATAGACATCTTTGTTCTATCTTTTCAAAATTAGGTTCATTTTAAAGAGCTTCAAAAAAGCTTTCTTTTGATGCCAAATATATGGTGGTAGGATTTTTCATTGAATAGTTATATCCTTTTTTCAATATTTTTCTCATGTCCACTTTTTCGTGAAAATGCCCCTAAGCACTTTATTGGTATTTTCCTGCATCTAAAATTGAAAATTCTTTCAAAAATTCTCTCTTTCACTCCATGGAGGCGTCCCTTGAATTAAGGCCCTGCGGGGAAACCCGAAACCCCAAATTTTCCCGGACCGGACCGGAACCTGGTCGGGGGATTTTTTGAGCTATTTTCGGGTTCGGTACAGTCTGGGCAAAAAATTACCGGGGTCGACCGGGTCGGGGTAAAGTTACTCTGGGTCGGGGAAAATTTACATTCGGTCCGGGAAACGCAAAAGTCGTTCAGGGTAAAAATAAAATGGGCAACAATTAATCGCTGTGTCTATAATGTCATAATCCTTGCTAGACACCAATCTAATGACTTGAAATTCAGGGTCGGGGAAAAATGTCCATCTTGACCGGGAAATCGTGAAAAACTGACGGGTCTGGTCTAGAAAAAATCCTTTCGGGTCGGGGCAAACTGAATTTTTATCGGGTCGGGGAAAAAATTGTCGGGGAATGACGGGGTCGGGGTGAGAAAAAACCTGTGTTACCTTGAATTTAATGCATACGCACTATTGGGATATATCTGGCTTTCCAAATAAATAAATGTTATACTTATATATTGATTAGTGGCTCTCAAGACAAGAAAAAGACATCAAAACATACAATTCTGTATACATGTAATATAAACATTTTTAATGTTTATTCCTTTGCATATTCAAAATGTTGTTTGACAAAGTGATACAAAATATCACAATTTAAAACTGTTTCCATATTTGTGAAGTGTTGGATAGAGAATGAAGGAAGAATCAAAACTGGTTATAATTATCTGTAGCATAAAAGAATATATACAGTTTGAATAAAAACAACATATAATTTGTAAGAAAGTAGTACAAAACATATACAAATAAATACAAAATGTGAAAGTATTATGTTATTATAACAAAGATATTTTCATATTAGAATAGTTAAGTACGCTTTGGTTACCTTGATTGGCTGTTAGAAAAACATTAGTGTAGCTGCTTATTTCCATGAAAATAGTAATGGTGGCTAGCTGTTGGGATAAGATAATTGTAGCTTCATTTCACAAACATTACAAAAACAGTTGGAGAAGCCCCCTACAGCTGAAATTTACATCAATATAGATTCCATGAATGTAGATTGTGATGTGGAACAGTGTTTCCACTATGGCACGTCAACCAGATGTGGATTTTTGTTGCATATTCGTCTGTGTGTAAACTCCGTATCTTTCCTAGGGGAAATCTACACGGAGTACTGATCCAGATGCAAACACATCTCTGAGATGCGCATCTCCGTAGACTGCTTGCACGTACGCGTATACTGAGTGCTGTGCAGCAGATTCGGATCTGACGTCCATGTAGCCACAGTCTTCAGCAAAGCGGTTTACGGAGATGCGTTTTCATCTGGATTTGCACTCCCGTGTAGATTGCCCCCTAATCATCCATCAACGCACACATGAAACACTCCCACACTCTAACCTAATTCAAAATGTTAGGTTTACCTTCATAAGCTTTCATAATTCACCTAAATGTGTATTGCCTTCTGATAGCTAGAACCAAACATACAGCCTGGAAGACATTTTGAAAACATTTTCTACATAATCGTTTTTGAATCTTCAAAATAAGTTGCATTCATTATGTTTTCATGTCACTTACTACTTACACATTATGTACAATTGTGTTCTTTGATTAAAATTCTATAAATATTTTTAGTGATTCATAAATATTACAACATGATTCTCAGTTAAAATCTTTATCAAGAATTTTTTTTTGAATGATTTTATGAGTTGAGTCAGGTATTAAGTTTAAGATCATAATCAAATGGTCAAAATATATAATTTATTATGACACTTAATTCATGATAAAAAATAACTCAGTGCCCTGGCCTAGTAATTTGGCGAGAATCTGAGAATTCATTCTCGCAGAGATTCTCCCAAAAAAGATTTTGCAAGAATCCAAATAGATTCTCATAAAAATGAGGCAAACACATTGTGTATGAATGTAAAGAATCCAAAGATTCTTGAAAAGATTCTCCACCATTAGATTTGCCAGAATCCAATAAGATTCTCAAACAAATTTCTAGCCCTGACACTGCCTCATTCCTAGGCTTGGATAGTACAATTCCTCAGACAATGTTGTAAACAGAACTGCAAGTGCTGCGACACTTTGCATATCAAGTTTTCAGCATTTACATGCAATTATGGCCCTATAATAATGCTCATTGTTGGAGCAATTGTCCCCAGAACTTTGCAATTACATTATTATGTATTATGTGGTAAATATTAATAATTTCTGGGTTTTTTTTACTAGGCCCATGATTTTGTTATGGAGTACTGATAATAGTTAACACAATCTAAATCATAACAAGGCTAAAGGTTACCAAATTCTCCCTGATAGCATCAGGAAATATTTGAATACATATATTTCAATACAAATACTGCTATAAAATTTTATTTGGAAATATAGAGTTACGATTATGTTTCCAAAATCTTACGCCATATATTTGCCTGGGTAAAGCATGATGAAAATACCTTTCTAGTCGAGAAGGGATCAACATTTCAAATTACATCAGGTTTTGAAGACCTTGTTTTCATGTAGGGTGATCTACAAAAAAATCACTGTATGCTTATAACGCTTATGTAATATTGATCATTCTTGAATATAACAATATCCAGGAGTTAAGGTGTCTGGTCCATGCGTACTGGTACGCACTTGTTTTGATTTCGCAAGTGCAGCAACACGCATGTGCAATATAAGCAGAATAGTGTTTTGAAGCCAAAATATTACATATTTTCTCATAGGCTGGTGACCATCACTTTTTTTTTTATTTGAAAAAACATACTTTTGCGCAAATTTGGTGAAAAAATGACACAAAATTTCAGTGGGAAGTTTTCGAATCAACACTAAATAAAGTCACTTTTGCCACATTTCCCATAGACCCCTGTACTAATTGTTTCCAAAAAAATTCCAAACATGCTATTTTTTAAGCTGATTTGCATGCAAATACGAGTCCGGTGACCCCCAATTTTTATTTTAAGAATCAGTTCTACACGATTTTTACCAGCACATTTCAGTCAGATCTATCATGGACCAGACACCTTAATTACAATTTTTCCTCTTTGATTGGATAAAGCAAGTTTTGGAAGACTGCATTTCAGTCATTCATATTGTATGTTTTTTTTGGTTGACTTAACTACAAAATATTACTCTTTATGTTTATTTTTTAAACAAATTTTATATTCCAAGTTTTTATGCAGATTTTTCAATCAATTCAAATAATATGAAGTAACAATCCTTACTGGGGCAGTCAAGTATAATGTTGTGAATCTGTCAAATAATCGATTTTGCCAAATTACGTCCTTGACATGTATTTTCACCTGTAGCGCAAATTGAAGTTTACTGCATTTACGGCTCGTTTGAGATGGACGGTCACATTTTCAACACGGGAAGACATAGTACACATTATTTTATCAGCCTCTTAAAATTACACGTTTGATACAAAATCCAGTACAAAAATAGCTGAAAAATACAAATTTCTCAAAAAGTTTCTTATGACGACGACAAATATTACTGGTACAAAAGGCAAAGGTTGGTCTAGGACGGAAGCTTTGAAATTCTACCATATCTTGATTTTTTTCAAAACTAATAAATATTCAAAGTTATTCAAACTAATAAATATTCATATTAATCGTTAAAGTAATACATACAAACCCACAGGTCAAACTTATGAAAGACTTCATTGGTAGGTTTAGTAGCAATATTAGATTCTTAAAAATTCCAACAACTTAAGTTTGCAAATAACTAGAAATATTGGAATGAATATTTTACAATTTTTGATCCATAAAATATCTTATGAAAATTATATTTACATATGAATGATTCAATTTCATACCTAAATAATTATATTGGTTCCAGTATGAATTCATTCAAGCAGAACATACCAGAATAAATGATTCCATTTATTACCCATTTAACTTTCAAATACATCAATGTCAAAATACTGAAGAAACACATTTTTAGAATTTATATATAAGACATATATCTAAAGCACTTTTGTATACTTTGTTTCATTGTGTGTGTGAGCTTATAATATCATAGGAAAATATAACAAGACAAATTTTTCATAGAGAATGCCCTATACATTTAAAAAATTATGAATATCATGGGGAAGTACTTTCAAATTACAGTAATCCTTAAGCAAAGAGCATTGGTTATAACTTGACCAACCCTAATTTTCTGGACAACTGGAACCAAACAGTTTGAAAAAGCACCTAAATTTAGTGTATTGGGTGCTTTTTGAAAAATTAATTAAAATAGCATCCAAATTAGCATGGAGTTACGTGTTTTTTAAATGTGCCTGCCTTTTGGGTGGTTTTACACAGACTTTGATGTAGCCATGGGGTGGTTTTCATCGCAGATGAACGAACCCAAAATTTGGTGTATTTCTGTCAAAATTGTTATTGATGGGTGGGTTTTTGAATCAAAAATAGATATAGAGATGTGTTACACTTTCAAAGTTTAATGGGCACATACATTATACACGAATCAAAGTTTTTGAAGAACCCCTCCCCCGGTACCTACCTACTTTTTTTATGTTATGCCAATCAAATCAAATTTTCAAGAGGTATATCATCAAAACTATAAGTCACTTAAAGGATCTTGGTCTGAATTTTCAATGTCATATGAAAGATGACCACTAAAATTAAGTTTCAAATTTCTGTTTCGATTTTATGGGCAATTTTGTATTTCAGAGCCGCATATATGTTACATACATATTTTCATATACATCTCCAAAACGAAAAACATAATTCGCCCGTGAAATTTCACATGGGTTATAAGAAAAATATAAGCAACATTTTGGTACCAAAATCTCAAAAAGTTTGAAAAAAGTTGAGGCTCCTTTAAATGTGCAACACATTTTAAAATAAGTCACATTCTGATATTCTTTGTCAAGCAAGGAATTGAAAAATACAAAAATATATTGTCAAAAGATTGAAACATGCAGAAAGCGAATTCAATAATAAAAAAAGTTATTCAAGAAACATAAACTTCTTTGGTCGAACAAAATACATTTTATCACAAATAAATCATATTGGGTAGATTGGGGCAAATTTGACAAAAGTGGAAAGTTGACAAATTACATTCAGTTTCTCCTAGAGCTTTGAGTTTGAAGTAAAACATCCTATACTCTATAAATCTTGAAGTATGCAACAAGCAGCCGATTAACGCACATAAACCAATAAAGTAAATTAGTCCGTATTTCTTGATTCATAACAAAGTACCAAATCTTGCTGAATATTCAAATGAACTTACGATCAATGTTTGTCCATGTGTAAGCAACAAAATTAGCCAAAAATAATACCAAAATCGTGAAGAATTCATGTAAGAACACATTAATATGCACTGATTTGGTCTTTATCAATCCTAATCAATCATTACTAGTCTCTTACACAATACAAAACCACAGTTTACAATGTTGTAGAATACAAGGGATATGATAATGCTATGATCTCATAACAGAGTCTAATTGCATGTTGCATTCTTCCAAGGTTTATAGAGTAAAGGTTGCACCTTGCACCATCGCTGGTTATTGCCACGGCAGAGAAAATATCCAATTTACACACCCAAAGCTCGAAGAGAAACGTGTGTTTCAAATTCTTCTATGTTTCTCCTAAACCCAATCTGTCTAAATAATGACCCTTGACTGTGTCATTTAAAAACTACAAGGTACACAGCAAATTTCTTAATCCAGAGGCCACGACTCTGTGCTGTGACCTCATGATGACTATATACTGTGGTAATAATGGTGTCACAGCGCAGATTGGCAACTACGCGAGGTATTTAGCTGTGTGCCAAGCAGGGTCGTAAGTACCTTTATCAGCTCCAAATCCATATTATCAAAATCAATAATATTAAAAAAAGGAACATTCATAAAAAATAATGTCTACAACTAATTATAAAATGATATCATATATGTACAGACTACTTTGCATTTTATGTCTTGCGATTGTTTTCCGCGTCTTTACCTCCGATGCAATTTCAGAACCTATAGAACTGCATGTCTTGTGCTTA
Organism: Ophiothrix spiculata; assembly: GCA_000969725.1. Classification (NCBI taxonomy): domain Eukaryota; kingdom Metazoa; phylum Echinodermata; class Ophiuroidea; order Amphilepidida; family Ophiotrichidae; genus Ophiothrix; species Ophiothrix spiculata. The sequence continues at coordinate 44,884 of JXSR01S014321.1, read as the reverse complement.
TCACTTATAACCTTTTTACATCTTTGCACGTAACTCCATTTCACAATGTCTATTATTTTACACTTTTAAAAAAGACACACACATTTTACTTAAACCATCTTCAATACATTTGTTGCACAATATTATCGCCATTGATGCAACTCGATCACTACCTCTGAATCCTCATAAAACTATTCATAATTTACTTGGGATCTAATAAGAAATATGACATAAGGTTACAGGCTATGTGTAAATAGCAAGGTCAAAGTTCATGTTTTGATTTGTCTACCATTGCAATATGGTATGTGAATAAATATTAAAATAAATTAACGTATAGATAAGGGCCAAATAGAATTTATTGTTTGGTTGCGATTTTCATATACAAGGCACAGGTTGCACCTTCACAATTTGGATATATATAGCACAGGGGACCAACAGTTTAACATGTTTTCCAAAACACGGAGCAATTATAGTTTTAGTTTCTTTTCCAAGGAAACAAGGAGCAGGCCCGATCAGAGCTTGATCTCTGCATTTACAAGTTGAGTGCTCTAACCGCTCGACCATGCTCCACAATTGCAATAGGGAAGGTCTTTTTCCAATGTTAAATTAGCATTGATAGTAGCTAAACAATAATTTCTTGGACAATATAAACAAAAATGCACAATAGGGTTTGCATTTACAAATAATGGGGCCCTGTAATCTGGGTTTCTGTTATGCTATCCAATTCATTATTGTTTGGCCTGTAGTAGTTTTTGGTGGCATTGTTTGTAGGTTTTGGTATTTTGCAACAGTGTATTCAAGAAAAGGAGATTTTGAGGGGCAACAGTCTCGGAAGTGATCTATGTACTTCAAAATGTAAAAAATTCAAGAAATTGATGAGGGAGGGGAAGAGAACCAAACAATAAATTATAGGTGGCCTAAAACCCATTTGTTATACTTATTTCATACACAATATGTATGTGCAACAAAAATAACATCATATAGACTAAGAACAAGATAGGATTATATGATTGAAGCATTATGTACTTCTGAATTAAATACCTTAAAACTGTGAAAAACTGACAGAATTGGCTCTCCTACCCTCAGTTAATAACACACACAACAACCAACTTTGCTTTCCAAAAATGATCCCGTTCAACCATTTGAACAAAATTAGCAAAAATTTTGTCTTGATAAATTTAGGATCATCAATATTCCAGAAGATGTAATTTTGGTTCAATCATGAGACATAATCCATACAATGCCATTCAAAATTGGTGGCCGACCATTTTGTTCAACATCATTATCTGTTGCTATACACTCGAAGTTGCCTCCTTCATTCGTGGTGATTTACCCAAATCAGCAGCAAGCCATTTTTATCAACATCATAATCGGCTACCATACACTAGCAGTCGCTACGCTCATACACGAGGAATTAAAAAATCAACGGCCCTCCATTTGTATATATCAGTGCTGCTACCATACACTAGCAGTTGCCTCATTCATTCGTGGTGAATGAAAGGGATTGTTTCGGTGGTTACTGTTATAATGATAAATATTACTTGTTTGATCGGAAGATATTAACGTACTGGAACCGCTACTCCCACTTGCTTTGAATAACTTCACTTGGTTTTTGTTCAAATCTATGGGAATAAAATCAGATATAAATGAAGCATTATAGTCTTATTCAGCACAAGTGCATGTAAGGCCTTGTATCCATTGGCTGTATCCATATTCCATGTGCACTGCTCTCGTTTCTATTGTTAGTAATTGCGCGGCGCAACACAGACAATAAACTTCGTTCTGCTTAGTGATCATATCAGTGGCCTTGTTACGGCAGACAATTCCTATGACCTGGCAGCACCAACAATCAACATGTTCATACTTGGTGAGCACCAGGTAATTGGAATATCTGCCGTACATATGCCACTGATATGATCACTAAGCAGAACGAAGTTTATTGTCTGTGTTGCGCCGCACAATTACTAACAATAGAAACGAGAGCAGTGCACATGGAATATGGGTACAGCCAATGGATACAAGGCCTAAGGCTGAATTCACAAAAATGCATATGCAAATGCACCAAGTATGTTTAGATGGGAGTTTTTAAAGTTTTGATAGACTGATATCAAAACGCAACTCATAACAGACAGCGGCGTAGCTAAGGGGGGGGGGGGAAGTTGCCCCGGGCGCCCCCTCTTGGGGGGGGGGGGGCGCCAAATCGCCACTATATGAAAAATAATTGGACCAACAACAGGGGACATACTGCTGAAATTAGCTAATTTTTGCCTTAAATTTTTGCACGCTCCGTACTTTTGGTACTTTTTAGCAAAAATTACCCATTTTAGCCAAAAAAGAGGAGTTCTTCCGGCCAGCCGTCCCCTCTATATTTTAACCTTCCGCCGCCACTGGTCATTTGGGGAAAACTGATCGTTGTGCCCCACCACTCAAAAAATCCTGGGCACGCCACTGATGCTGTCGCAAACTGTTTGCGTTTTGAGTGTGAATTCCATTGCAGTGTCGTTTACGGGGAAAATTATTGGAATGCGTTTGCATTTCAGCTTTAGAATGACATATCCTTTTAACAAGGAATCCAATTAAAAAGAAAAAAATTCTGCCATCTATCCATTATGACATATAGCTTTACTAATATGTTATCACGATGCAAGTAACGTACGATGCACGCAACCACTCATGGTCAGACGTTTCATATGCACAATGTACTTAATACCGTACGATCAACGTACGTCCTCCCTGCTTTTGCCACGTCAACTCCATGTTTTTAGAAAAACGTACAGAACGTTGTCTCTCCGGAAAACGTCTGAATAATAAAATGCACGGCAGGTTATGACCACTGCTTTATTGATGAAATCAAATAGTAAAGTTATGCCCAATATAGTTGAGCCATAAAGCGGAAGCTTTACACCAAAATTGGCTGTTTTATGCCTGATCCAAAATCAATCTGTATCTTGGGAAGCCGGCATTTATAAGCAAATCAAAAATCAACAGTTTAAATACTACAAGTAATGACAGATTACTGAGGTGTGGTAATTGATTCAAGTTTACATTTTTCAACAATTTAAGCTCATTATCCCTTCATTTACCTGATATCGCTAACAACATTCTCCTCCTTGCTCCAAATGTAGTGATTCCCAACTCTTTTAGATCACCATCGGTTAAGGTTGAAAATGTTGCAAGATCAATCTGAAATTTTAAAAAATAGATGAAAATAATGGAAAGATTGTCCCATTTACATGTACTAGAGAAGATATACACTTGTACTTTTTTCCCCATCTTTTAGCAAACATGCATAGTTACATAAGCATATAGCTGCAAATTTCAAAGTATAGACCGCCATTAAAAAAAGGCAGCCATTACTGACATAACGGTACCCAATCATAAGACATAGCTGTTCATATTTCGTCATGTGAGTGCAAGAAAGTCATATCTGCAATAGCTGCCATTTGTCATAAATTTTGATATAGACCAAAATTGGGTGTTTATGCCCAATAATCTGTATAATCTCCAGTCTTGGGTCAGTGGTTCTTGAAATGGTTCTTCAGGCGACACTGTCACCTGAAGAACCATTTCAAGAATCACTGACATAAGACATTGGAATTTTGAAGGATTCTTCACATTCTTGTGACAAGTGGTAAAATAGATATAACTCGGGCAGCCATTGCAGATACAACTTTCTTGCGCTCACATAACGATTTGTAAATTGGTATCTGTTATCACTGAAATGGTAAATAACTAGGACATACCTCTTGCTGTTGAAAGACACTGGTGTATTTACTAAGGCCCAGTTTGATGAATAACTCGGACAAATCTTGTTTTTCCTCTTCCGTGTTGCTGCTATCCAAATCACCATTGGACCATAATCCTTTGGTAGTACGAGGTAGAGAGGTACTGTCAATGTAGTTGCTGCAACTCAATGGACTGTAAGGGACTACAAAGAAAGAAAGAAAGAAAAGAAATAGTTGTTAAACCTGTAAACAAGTTGGTTTACAGACCAGATGTCTCACCTGGTGGCAGTTTGCAACTCGTCATGCGAGTGCAAGAAAGTCGTATCTGCAATGGCTGCCCTAAGTTATAAATATTTTACAACTTGTCACAACAATGTGAAAAATCCCTCAAAATGTCACTGTCTTATGTCAGTGGTTCTTGAAATGGTTCTTCAGGTGACGGTATCACCTGAAGAACCATTTCAAGAACTACTGACCCAAGACTGGAGATTATACAATGTGCAATCCAAATTTATGACAAATGGCAGCTATTGCAGATACGACTTTCTTGCACTCCCATGACGAACTGATGTTGATGTAGTCAATGTGCTAAAGGGCACTGAAAGGGAAAAACAAGCTGAATTTCATTTCAGTCATAACATTCAGTACCATGAGTTAGTTTGAGTTGCCTCAGACTATGATGAATAACGGGGTAATGACAAGCAACGGAGACCTGCGAATTGCAACTTTTCGTTGGTCACCACAATCCTCAATTCTTTGATGTTTCCATGCCATTTGTAGTCGTCTGTAGTTGTTTTGAGGTCGTAACAAATTCTTTGGAAGTTGTTGTCAACAACCATTGCCAAAAAATATGTGGTGTTTGATGTCGGTCACCAAGTCATGTTTATTGTTGCTATGACTGGTCGTCAGCCTTCGTTCCTTTATGTCAGCTAAGGTCGCTAAGCTGTCTGACCACTTTTGCTTACAGTTGGGCTTCATCAAGAAAATGCCACTTTCGCAGCCTTTCCTCACTTGTTATTCCCAAGGTCTTTAACATTAGTGGCAATTCTTCACAGTGCGAGCCTGCCTTTGTCAATGTGTAGTAGTTGCAGTAAACTAGTTTAACTGAAATGGACTAATTAAGACAATAACACAAGCTTTAGAATGGTTTACAAGTTAGGGCCCTGCACTCTGAATTTTTGCTTATACCATCCAATAAATTTTTGCTAGGCCTATGAGTACTTACATCTCTTTCTTGCAGCCATGATCTGTGATGCTGTCTGCAGCTGTTCTGACCCTAGGTGTGCCATATCTGGTGGCCAGCTACTCTCACTTGCTTCTTCCTCATTACCACTTGACTAAAAACAAAAGAAAATATCATCAGTAAAATTGAAAACGTCTTTCAGGTAAGGTGGATTCATAATTTTTTTTCATATAAGGGGAGACACGTAAACTAATCGGCAGCTTGCCGTTATCTGAACTAGACGGCAAAGTCAAATTTTGGGCTTTAAAATAGTAGATTTAGTTACACAGGCGCACAGCCAAATGCGTGGATAACAGAAATTATTGATATGTTTAAGATTAGTGGAGAAATAGACTATTGCAGATATCTGAACCACATTGCCGATTAGTTTACGTGTCTCCCCTTAAGTGAATTCAATATAATTAGGATGACAAAATTACAAGAAAATAATGGTTGAATCACCTCTTTAGGTCAAGTAATTACTAAGTTACATCAACAAGAACTTCTTTGTCAAATTGCCAACAAAATTTGCCCACCATGTCTACCAAGATAGCGCAGACTCATTTTCCTATTGAAATCAATGCAAATATAAACCATTTTAGCTTTTGAGGGTGTTGTTTTCATGATCTCTAAGGCCAACAAAAAAAAATTGTTTGGTTGCCCTCCAAAGCTTTTTTCAGAGAGGGTCGGTCAGTCAGGTTTTTTTTTTTTTAATTTTTTTTTTAAATTCTCTTCCACGGACCGCTCCAGCCTTCACAACTTCCCCCGCGACATCAAAATCAAAACAATCAAATACTTCTTGTAGTGATATCGGACATCCTAAACATTTTGAGGGTTGAATATCGAAAAAACCCAAAAATATAACATTTTTTTGTAGAATTTCGGTAAGTTTCGCATCTTTTTCAGAAAAAAAAAAACAAAATTCAATAAAAAAAGTTTGGGTCGGGCTGAAAAATAGGGTCGGTCGGTGGAGGGCAACCAAACATTTTTTTTTGGCCTAATTGAGTGTATGTTTTTAATCAGTTTCCCAAAGACACAATCTTACTATTGAATCTTTACGGGTGACAAAATTTATTTGATGTAAAACATTCTCTCCAGAGACTTATACACACAAACAAGATTGCAGATTTTGGAGTTTTATTTATGACAAAGTGCACACTGTTTTGAAACAAAGGGTGCTATCTCTTGACCTATGTATGAATGTGTCTGTTCAGGTATACAATCGGTGCACGAAAAGTTTCTGTAGGACATAACTCGATCTCTGCTACCATTGCGTATTTTAACGAAAGCCATTGTTTGACATCAGATGATTGACGTGCAGTTTTTACATTTATTACTAGTAGTGCCCTTAAAATCTAAAGACTGTATCAGTAGACATCGACTCATGTCTTACAAAAATTGCTATAATCATTGGGAATCACAAGGTGTGCATTGTGTGTGACATTTGCATTCATATAAAACTTAAGACCTTAACGTAAATTTACATGTGCCAAAACACCCCTGTGCATACACCATGGACAATGAACATTCTGATGACCTAAAACTGAGTTATCCGGAAAAAAATGCTGTAAAAATGCCATTATCACAATTAGGGTCCACACATCAAGGATCTAAAAATACTTGATATTTTTGAATTCATTTGACGACACAAGTATTTGGATGTATTTCTAATTCACAAGGAGGGATGGAAGGGGGTGCAAAAATTCAAGGCGTAATTTCTCTTTACCTCATGCATAGTGGGTAATGCAGGTCTTTGGAACAAGGAGAAGCCATTCTTCTGTCTAGCCTCCCTGATAGCAGACTCTGGCATAGATTTGGAGAAGCCCAAACCACTCCATGTATCAGTAGGGGTTCTTGGCTGAGTCACAACTGGCTTCTGTTTCATAGCTAAAAAAAGAAAAAAGAAAAACAGCAAATTAATAACATTTAGGCTGAATTTTGTAAGTGACTTCAAGACTTGCATCTTATACCCTTAGTGAGCTTGTGTGGTCTAGATGAACAGTGGAGGACTCTGAATCAAGAGATAAAGCTTTGAATCGCAATAGAGGGTTTGCATGTGACGTCATGTCGTACATATAACACCAGCAGCTGCCACAGGTCACCATCAAATAATCCCAAGAAGTTCATAATAATATATAAACTTACCAAATTATTTACTGATAATAACAAGAATGTTCTCACATACATTCCGTTTCAATTTTAAATCAACAGTTACAGCCGATTTTGATGTCCTGTTAACATCACAAAACTACTCGGCCTCACCAAAATGGCGGCGAAATCGGTCTGCGTACCCTCTATTGCAATGATACAATTAAGTCCATTGAGCGCCATCTACCGGTATGAGTATGCCCCAGAGATATGGCAGCTGACTAATAAAATCAATGTTAAGCATTTTGATCTGCAGGATCTACTCTTTAACTAATGGTATCTTTAGTTTACGCTGAGCCCTCTCACCTTTATTAGCCATTAGTTTCTTCTGCTCATAAGAAACGTCACTCTCCTCTTGAATCAAACCGTCCAATTCCTGTTGCCGTTTCTGTTCTATCACTCGCTCTCTTTCCAACAATTCTTGCCTTTCTCTTTGTCTCTTTTCGCAGCCTGGTGCCCTCTTGTCTGACCCGTCTGATTCACCTCCTGATTCTGATGATGGTCTACTACCGGATCTGAAAAAAGTTATATGAAATACATTTGTTTTATGCCCTAAGCACTTCCAGGGGGGTAACTGGGTATTCTGAATGGGTAACATCTGGTTACCAAAAAGATGAGACCTGGACATGTCTCGAAACTTGCAATCAATCTGGTACTCTGCAAGTCTCTCATAGGGTATTAAATTTGGCTTTTAAATCTCTGATACGTATCAAACTAAGAAAGACTGGTTGAATTAATGACAATTGTGCTTTAAATTGCCAATTTAGGGCTTACAATACCTAGAGACACATCTTAAGAGTGTTAAAATGGTGTACAGTTACATTTTAGCTATGATTTCTTGTAATAATTATTTTTTGTGTACGTCTCAGATACGGTATTCATTTGTACAGGTATGGTCCTGGATAGGGTATCTGTTCAAACAGATATGGTAAATTTATGATCTCAGATAGGGTAGCATTTCACCCATTTTTGCCAATAAAATTTGGTCTCACAAAGGGTCACCTTCAAACCCTGCGGAACTTGGGTGGTTACATAAATATTAGTTACCCCCTGGGTAAGCGCTCAGTATATTAATTCTAATTAATTTTTTTAATATTTTCTGGTACCATGCTTTAAAATAAGTAATATTTAACATTTAAAAAAATTCATGTGGCTATAAAAGAGCCACCTTATATTCTACTGTATTCAGTAAATCACAACTTAATATGTATTTGCGTGTGTACCAAGGAATTTTCATAGGGGAATCAGGATTCACCGCCATTTTGATTTGACTGCATGCCGTGTAAATTCTATGGGAAGGCGACCATCTTGAATTGTCGCTCATGGAGGATGAGTTATTGTACCTCCTGCATTTTACATCTCTGCGTGTCATACTTGGAGAGTCTTCGATACCGATCAGCGGGAAAATTGGCGTACTTCGATCAGAGCAAGTCGCAATACACGCTACTTGAAACGCAGACACGGTTTGCACGTGAAACAGATTGCACACACCATATATGCGTCAAGTGAACATTTATGCGATCTGTCTTAATATTTGCCCAGTCCGAGGTACAATAACTCTGCTCCATGAGCGACACAAGATAATGGCGTATCTGGATTCTCCTATAAAAATTCCTTGGTGTGTACTTATAATATTGATTCTAATTTCTGAATCCTGATCATAATGACGAACAAAATAAGAGAGGTCTTCAGCTGTTTGAGTCAAAAAAAGTCAAAAATCATGATTTTTAGCAAAAAAATCTGAGTTTTTCAAAAAAATAAAATCAAGATCAAATAGGGCGGCTCTACTGGAAAAAATCTCTTTCTGGACACTGGTTTCTAGATTTAAAAATAAAAAGTTGAACATTTCATAAGTGCATTTTTTAGTTATGCTTTCAAGAAATTTTAGAGGGCAAAAGTACATTTTTAATACTACTGGCTAAAACTGACTATTTTGGTCAAAAACTAACATCACAACCATGGTCTAGCAATGTATAAAAAGGAGTTGGAGTACAAAAGCAATTTATTCCTGTTGTGGGACTTAACTAATCTAGCATTAACATACCTTGGAATTCCATTTTCTCCTGATCCAAACATAGAACTGAAATTGCCACTGTTGTTAGGCGATATATGCGTCCCTAATCGAGATGCAAAATTAGCACTATTACTTGGTGAAATCTGATCAATAGGTCCATTAAATCCTGAGGAAAAATTCCCGCTATTGCTCGGTGAAATGTGTTTACTACGAGCCAGTATTTCCATTAATGTAGCTGATGGATGTTGGTGGTTCTTTGTAACCATGTCCAGTTTATTATTATTATGACACAATGGTGAGGTCGTATGCATGGTGATGAGGTCACTAGGACTGTCGCTGGGACTTGATCTTGGACTTGCACTACTGCTGGTGTTGCTACGAGTTCCTCCTGTTCACAGAAAAATGAAAACAATATTGAAATATTTCAGAATTATGAGAGTATTGCAGGATTTTTTCTTCATCTAAAGCCAAGGCACCTTTTAATTGATTTGATGCCATATCAAGGAAATAGAGAATGGAAAATGAAACTCACTTTTTAAAAAGTGTGCCAACCCCTTGTTGTTATATTCTTCAATAATCAGCAAACACAATTGGTGAGCATAAATTAAAGCCACACCCCTAAACATTGTCCACCTTTTGACTCAAAGTGTGCAGGGCAGCAAATTGTGCGGGAGCGGGGAGCTCCGCTCGCAGGAAGCAACAGAAGAAATTGTGCCTTCATGAGAAAAAATAAATGCGAGCTGATTGAGGAAACTTTGAGCTTCAAAAACTTGCTCCTGAGGAAAAAATAATAATTTTATACCCTGCAAGTGGAATCATATAGATTGCCATAATACTTTTAATTCAGCATAACACACATATCCGGCATGGTTTCACTAAGTACTTTTGTTTATTCAAACTAGAATACGCGGTTCTCGGGCCGCGCGGTTCTCGACACAGAGTGTCGATCACGATGCCTCCGCATTCCACCTTTGTAATCGGACGAAGTTGAGAATTTGACCTTTCTTTAGAACTATGACCCAAACCTTTGAAATCGGACAAAGTTGAAAATCTGACCTTTCTTTTTACCTTTGACCCCCAGTTT
>JXSR01S014321.1:0-11042 GCA_000969725.1 Ophiothrix spiculata | reverse complement strand
ATCAGTTTGATAAAACACTGTAAATGGCTTCAATTTGTTTCTTTTCAACAATAATTAAAAATTTACACACCCAAAGTTTGATATGCCAGTATTCCAATATGGACCCTTAAATAGACCAAAGTAATATGATATGGTCACCTTGGCTCATGACCCAACCATCCATGACCCAACAAAGTGAATGATGTTGTCAGATTGTCTTTAAAATAACACAAGCATCAAAGCATCCTGTATTCCTACCAAAACCATAATAACTCTGGGAATGGTTACTCCCTTAGGCCTAATGTCCAACTGGTCAATCCCTAAGTCCAATTTATGTAATTAGGAAAATTGTGGCTACTATGACAGGGTGATATTTTAAGACAGGTGCTAGGTGGTAAACTTTGATACAAATATTAAAGCATACAAAAAGTCATTTAAGGACAAGATATATGTAGGGATATTAGGAATTTTAGAATGGTGTATGAATAAACTGAAAACAGACAATAAATGCCTTGAATCAAGGCTACAAGAGCCTTTGAAGATTCCACAATCAAACACACTTGTCATTCTGTTGTCAAGCCCTGCCTTTCACTTCAATGACTTGTCAGCTCCTATCCACTTTGAGGACTCCAGACAATGAGGGTAATCACTCAGAAAATTGCTTTGAAGCACTGACACTGCAGAGTGAAATCGGTGAAGATTTTGTGCCAATTTAATCTTCTACAGTAATCTAAAGTGTCAATTCAAACTAGTTTCAAAGGTGTCAACAAAATGACAGCCTCATTTGACCATTGCCATTAGTGTCTTCATATTTTAAAATTTATTCCATATGTGAAACATTGTAGCTCTTTTGGCTTGTAGTGGCAATATAATGAAAGAACTTTTTGAAGATGAGCTACATGACAGGAGGTTATAACATTGCTTCTTTATTGGGTATATTTGCTATTCATTGTCTTCAACAGCCTTTGCATGAGATTAGAATTCATGATTTCTTTTCTCACCAAGTAAGGGCTAAGAGTAAATTGTACAATTGTGTTGGGAGTGGCCATCTTTCTCTTTTTCCTTTTCTTACTATCTTTTCTAATATCTTTTCAAAGATGCATTTGCCAGCATGCATAGAGTAGCCATTTCTGGCTATCCCAGGTTGGTACTTTTGTATGAGCTTGGAAGAGACCATGATTTCATCATGGATCTAATGGCATGTGTCCGTCACGGACCAACCGAGGTAAACAAACAAACAAATAAATACTGTAATCACTTATGAAATGTAAAGATAATGGGGCAAACTACACAAGAGCTTGTAATGTACATCCATGTAGATTCCTGGGATGTATCCATGTACAATCAACTCGATACTTCCGTGCGCCTCACACGCTGCCCACGTTGACAGCAACTTGGTAGTACGCATAGGTATAACGCGTAAGTGCATACTTATGTGCAGTTGAATACAAAGCACGAATCAACATCTGGTTGACGCGTCGTCGTGTAGACAATCTCTACTCCTGGAATGTTCATCGATGTACATCCCGAGCGCACATGTAGTTTGCCCCAATATCAGTACATTAATTTGGAGGTGTGTTTCATGAACCTTTTGCAGATTTTTAAAACAGCTAATTTCATTAATTTTTGATGGCCACATGCTCCTTTTTTTAATGTAAAGTACTAATAGCAGACATATGGAGAGAGATGATCAATCCAAACTTATATCTAAGCATTGACCTAGCAGGCAAAGCAAGGCTGATTGACGATGAGTTGATATTGTTGGTCATTTTGACGGTGTCAGCTCCTTGGATCTATAGATGTCGATAATGCAAAGCAAATCTATGTCATACCCACTAAGAAGCTGCCGTAGTTGAGTCACATACCACATCTGACTTCAAAACTTTGGGCAAGTACCTATTAGGAATAAGTATACCATCTTGGGAGGGAGGGGTAGGGTGTTAATTCAAACTTTCATACTGATCATTTGAAATGGATTATCATGGTAAAAATCACTGATTATGGGAAGCTATGATCAGATCTCTTTTTTCTAATGATACTTGTCAGTCCCTTATGAAAGAATCACATTAAGATCACGGTAGTCTCCTTGGAATAATCTATTCAGGCATCTACTCCAGAATTTAACCTTTATTTCAAGGGTTGAGAGCCAGAAGTTCGTATCTGCAGGACAAGACCACATTTGCACCTTTGTTGCACATGCAAATACAGCCTTCTGCTTCTTTTTTTCTTCCTTCAGATACAGCCTTCTGGCTCTTAACCCCTTGATTTGTATGTATCTTACCCTTATCTTATATCTAGCCTTCTCAACACCAGATATCTGCCCTGCTATGGACACTTGATTGCTCTTTTCTTGTTGTGAACCCCGGTTCGAATCTGGGAAATGTATATGGCATCCAGTGTCTTCCATAACTTTCTTGATTATATTTCCTCCTTTACCAATCACATGAGAATGCTCGGTGTAGGAGACGTCCATTTTTAAGGTTACCCTATTACTCTGAGAATGTAAAGCAAACAGTAATCATCAATTAAAAAAAATACACTTAAAGATATATTATTACATGCACTCACAGTACTGTACCAACATTATATGCAAGTAATCAACAAAAACTGTATTTTTTTAAATGGTCTTGTTTATTTTGATGGAGTATCATCTTTGTATCATACCGTATACATTCGTCCAAGTCAATTAATAAATACCCTCACTTTGAAACATTTGACAAATCATTGTACTCTATGACCAAAGAATTGTCTAAGTTTTTTACCCTATTTTGGAATGATTGTATGTAATAATTAAGCAAAAGGCGATGAACATCAAGAAAATCATTAGATGAATTGGAATAGTGGACACGGTATTAGTACTAGAAAACATCTTTGCTTAAAATGATATCCCCAGTTTACTGGAAAGAGACTATAACTAGAATAGGGATATCCCCAATTTGCGGTCATGTCCCCATTTACATGGAGTGCAATCTTCATGAAACAAAATTAAACGCATTACTCTTCAGTTTCCTCAGACTCAAATTTTCATCATTGATGGCAAACACCTTTGGTGATATTCTGAGAGTCTTTGACAAAGAATAAATTATAAAACAGTATCATGATCATGGTATGTCATTGATTTCACTGAGTACAAAACACAGTTTCTTTAATTATGCTGGCAAGCTACTCCAAAATACTGATTTAAACCTTACCTTAGTGTCTAAAACCGACATAATTTTATCTTTTGCAGATGCCACGTTTCCCAGCTTCCCTGTCACTTTAATATGAGGATCTGTACACAAGACAAAACAAAACAATATGTTTGATCATCAACAAGTTATTTACAGTATGAAGTGAGGATGCTCATGTTCCAGTCAAGGAACAGAGGAGAACCATATAGTCATACAGTGGAACCTCTTTTTAATCTGTGGGGCCACACATTTTATTTGTGTTATCAGAACTTTGTGTTATGCATCACAACATATGTAATTCAGTCTCGAAGTGTTATGTTTAATCTGATTATCACCCTAACAACTGGTTCACGCTTTCTAGTTTTGAACCATGATCGAAATGATCACCACTCAAAAGTATAGGATACACCGTTGTCAGGGAATGTGTGTGAACCAGTTACTGGGGAAGATACATTATCACTACGATAGTGAATACAAATCCAATGCCAGGGACATAAAAATCAAGTTTGAGTTATCAGGGTTTGGGGTTAACACATTTTGTGTTCAAGAGGTTCCACTGTAATACACAATGGACAACAGAGCAATCAGAATATATATATCTTAAGTAGTGTGTTTCTAGAGTGGAGGGGAGTTTTGGGGACTAAATCCTCCTCTACTCCATGGTTTTGAATTTTTTTAAAAAATTCAATTTCAGCAAATCCACTTTATGTCATCATACTGCCACTTGTAGAACCCAGTTTGTAGAATAATAGTGCACCCTGTTGAAAAGGGCCTGTCAAGAGTATGCTCAGAATTCTTGGTCTAAAAATGACTCAAACGGGAAGAAATTTGAGTGTGTAATTCCTCTGTAGGACGAGATAATGTATATGTCAAAAATATATAACAGAATGCAGTTCAGGGAGAATAAAAACTTTATGTGAAAAATATGTAGTAACTTTGTGGTGTGGTGCATGCACTAAACCACTGCTAAACTTTCATTTTTTTCTTAAAAGATGCAGGGAAGGGAGGGGGGGGGGTAGAAATTATGATCAAATGAGACCTTACTTCCTCATTTTTAAGTAATTTATTTTGTGTTACCACACACACAGCCTCCCTGTTGTGGTATCAGTAACACAACAAAAAACTTGCAAATTCAATTCATAAATTCCATGCGTGGGGTAGCAACAATTGATCCAGTAAGGTTTTGTTTTACATGTCAATATCAGTTCTTGCTATTTCTATCGGAAATGAATTGCCACCTGTTATTGTCCAATTTTCTAGGGTAGAATGTGACATATTATACACATGTATGTATATATTGAAGTTGCTCAACTTGAAAATTATCACATGTAATACATGAGTAAGTTTTACATAGAATACAGTGTAATTTTAATAGTGTAAAAGTACAGGAAAAGCTTATGAGCAGAATAAGGTATTCAGCGCACCCATGTCCTGTGCCTCTCACAAGTCAACACATGTGCCTCTTCATGTACACTCCACATTTAACCAATTGGCCGAACCAAAAAACATCCTTGAGTTCCCAATTGTTTAAATTGTGGAGAGGATTTTGAACATGTTTCAGTGGCGCAACCAGATCGGGGGCGGGGGGAGGGAGTTCCCCCAGAAAAAATGTCTGCCCCCTCCCTGCTTGTCCCCCCCCCCAAATGAAATCAAGAAAAGTACAGAGTTTCAATATATAGTACATAGGTAATGTAACTGTGCAAACTTTTAACCCTTTTATGGGTTAGTTTTTCAAAATTTGCGCCAAAATGGCGCACATTTTGGCAATAATTTAAGAAAAACTCTATTTTTCAACAAACTAGTACAAATTCTTATGAATTTCAGCAAAATGTGGATGATTTGCTACATGAAAAATTTTGGGGTGTACCTTTTTGTGTCAGAACAAAAACTATTTCACCCCTGCAAAATTGTCTTGCCCCTGCTCACCCCCTCCACTGAAAATTTCTGGTTACGCCACTGACATGTTTGAAATCCTTTCTATGTCTCTCAGTGGCCATTCATGTTTACGCTTGTGTAGGTCTTAAACTGCGAATGATTTCCAGAATTTTGACAGTCGGGGGAGCGTAGAAGTACCCGTAGAATTCTCTTCAGCATAATGTTTGAGTGTAGCAGCAATAGATTTTGACCAACTAGAATATAATTAAGGGGTGTTCGAGTCCATCTTTGACTGTAAGAAGGTGGTTTCCCAAAAGCCTAGAACTATTGTTGTGTCAAATAATTCCCGGACACGAAAATTAAGAGCCTGTCGTAACATAATTGTGTGTACATTTAATGCGAGTACACAACGCTTTAACGTGTGTGCGATGTCGCAGTATACTGTGGATTACTTATTGGAAACAGTGTTGCGTACTTCCCGTTGTCCCACTCTTATTGTAATTTGTGGATACGCCGTAGCTGCGTTCAGAAATCATGTTAGTGCCCAAAATTTATTTGAAACAATAATAGTGCCATTCCCTGATCTTCCCATACATGGACTCAGTAACGATCCTGGGCACAGTGTGCTGCCCTGGCGAGGCCCAGAGCTGGGCGAGGCCCAACACAACACCAAACATCCCCCAATGGTTCTGTGATTTCTCTGGTCTATATTTCTTTTCCTATATTTAAACAAATTTAATGTAAGTTTTTTTAGCATAATTTTGTGGTTACCACTGCAAAGATGAGACACCTACATTCCTCACCCCAGCAAAGGTATCATCTACAATACAACTACTGTCTGTACACAATAGGATACACTTTTAAAGAAAAAATTGTCTAATACGTAAAATACCAGAGGATCATATTGGTCAGAACTAATGTTTTGATTGAAATCTGATACTGTCCATAGTCATAGGAACACTACTACCCTTAACACGTCACAGTCCAACAAAATCCAACAAGCAAAAATCAAGAAATTCGCCTACGTCCAAATACGTAAGCACGAAATGGGAAATGAGAAATTTTTGTATGACGTATTCGGACTTAGATAGTTTATAAGCGCTTAGGAGTTAGGGCTACAACTACTGATTTGCTTAAGTTATATATAACCATGAGCTAAACCTATACACAAACCATTTGTAAGGAATCGGAAACTACACTTTGGGAATCTAGGAGGTTTTTACTACTATGTCATAGATTATTTGACTCTAAATGTTTTGCTAGTCTAACACCTCACTAAAGTGAAGCATTTAGATCGTCTCAAAATACTCATAATTGTTATCTTCATGAGATAGATTAAGATACAATTCTATTAATCTCAATTCTGTCTCTTATTCTCATTCAACATTATTGCTGGACATCACCAACAGAGCTATTCCCCTCTTCTTCATAATAGATCCCCTCCTCCTTCAAAACCCTTCAAATTGAAATTATTGAACAGTTCCTTTAAAAGCGCGACTGTATGATATTGTCAAATACATGTGAATAAATATTGATCGAACAAAGTATTATATATGAATTCAACAGAAAGTGCTTTTTGGCAGATTTTTGTCATGAACTATTTGACCTGTAGGTGTCATTTCACATAATACACAATTTCATATCTAATCATTAGAGCAGAAAGTATTCAATATATAAAGAAAGGTAAATCCTGCAATTTTGTTGCCTTATTTATGGACTGGATGATTCATTTTCTTTGTCAAATTCTTTATGCTTCAATGAACTTGGTAATCTGATAAAATTGAAATTTCATATTATATTATGTGATCCATATACAAATGATAAGTTTCAAGATACTGTATAGGCCTAAATGTAAATTTTCCTATTTCCCTACAGAAATATTTGTGCACAGTCAATTTGTATCATTTAACACATTTTTATTTTTTGTACATGTGGATTTTTATACCTTTCATACCAAACCTTGGTAGCACAACATGTGAAAATGTAATTTTTTTTTTTTGCATGGTGGTGTATTTATATCCAGCTAAACAAATTGAGCGCCAAAAGCGCAGAAATAAATGTTGCACGAGATTGTCCACTTCACAGATACTAGAACCTTGTTTCTTCTGCATTTAATATTATGTACAAGATGGTTTATTTTCTTTGTTAAGTTTTTGAAGTCATGCTTTCTTGAACTTGATACTCTAAAAAATACTATCTATATCTATAATACCCTCAATCTATAATCTAAGGGAGAATGAAATCATTTATCAAGATAGTTTGGTGCTCAACAAAAAGCAAGTCCACACCTCTTAAACTGTACATACCATTTTTTTTCTTCGAAAAAATGAGGACAATTGGTCAACTTAAAATTGTACTTTTGGGTCGTAACATAATATGTTTGTCAATCTAACCATTACAGATACTTTGTACTATCAAGTCATTTCCAAGAAAGCAACAAACTATCAAATTTTAATCTAGACGCTTTTCTTAATATCCTTGAAAACTAGAAAAAATGAATAAAGACCAATTATTTTAGGTCTACAGTGTGATTATTTATAATATCGTCCAATAAAGACCAATTAATTACATTATTACAGGCTAAAATTTATAAAAATATTGTTATGATCTCAAATCATCTAAAATTCTTGTTCAGATAACCTTAATATCATTTATATATCAAGCAAAATACTACCTATAGTATAGCAGCCAGTATGGCACCACAAAACTATGACAAGAGCACTTCAACCCGACCCTTCAAAACCTCTCAGAGAAATGTTCATGGGCATAGGAATTAGCATAGGAAGTCTACCATCTCTCACTGTTTACATTTTTTTTATTAATATGATCAAATTATGTACACATTTTCATTAAGTAAACATATCAACCCACGTTTTCAATCTTTTTTGACACAAAAACAAAAAACGCCCGAATATGTAGCTATTGCTACATCACCTGGCACATATTTCATTGTGTAGGCTACATAATTTTAGAAGTATGATAATTATTCAACACATTTTTATTTATATCTCAAAAACGGAACACATTTCAACCACGAAATGTCATAACTTGAGACAAATATGATAAATATTTTGAAAACAAAATTCAAAAAAGATATTCTTGTGTATCAAGACAGTCTAAAACAGTCCCAAAATGTAACTTGCATACAGACGATGGTGGACATGCCTCTTTACAACCAGATATCCAACCGCAGTATCAGACGTTTAATTTCAATACGTAGAAAATTAATTCCTCAAATAAAGTTGAATTACTTTGCTACGAATGGGGTTCATGCATGAACCCCAGCGGATTTTGAATAATACCATAAAGTATATCACTATAGGAGCACTTTTGTTAATATTTGAATAAAGGTAAAAATATGATTTTTGTAATATTTTCAATATCTATGCGCCAATAGAAAGACGCGTAAAATGTATCCTAAATTTACGTTTTAGAAATCTCTAGTCCCTAAATTAAGTAGCTTCTAGTGAATTGCGGCCGCCCCCACCTGCTCGCATGCAGTTTCCCCCTCCTAGCAACACTGCATTTCTTTTTGTAAATCATAGGAATTAAAATTTCTGGTGGGATGACTAAACATACTGTTATACATAGCAAAATGTCTATTTGTTTTGGCCATGAGGTACAGTACTTGATCTAATCAGGTTGGAGGACAGAAACACTCAAGTATTTGCTCATTTTGTAAGTCTTGTGTACTTTTAGTGGTAGCCTTAACACACCCAAACATGTGTCATGTCCACACCAACGGGATCGTCTCAGATGCTGAAGTGGTAGCCTTAACACACCCAAACATGTGTCATGTCCACACCAACGGGATGTCTCAGATGCGGAGTCAGTTTACATCCACTAGTAACATCTTTATGATGGTCAAAAGAAAGCTCATCAATTTGAAATCGGATAAACATTAGCGTATCCACGTAAAGGGGGAGGCTTTGGAGAACCATAAATGTGGAGTGTGGAGCAAGTTTACATCCACTAACATCTTAGATCAGTGGTGGGCAACCTACGCATGCGGCCCGTGAGCTCTGTTTGTGCGCCAAGCCCACAAAGAAAAAAAAATAATGTGTACAATTTGGAAAAGGAAGCTGCAAAATAAAAAGTCATATTGCGCATGGAATACACTTGTCATCTCAGCAATGGTCAGAAATATGGTATTCTTCCAAAGTTGAACAAAATTGCTTTTATACTGTATAAATATATAACAATTGTTTGTTTTTTCTTTATCCGTTCTTAAAGTGTAGATCAGTAAGCCCTATATATTCTTTTGATGGACGGTCACATATATCATGATGGTGTATTTTAAGCTATTTTATCCATTCTTGGAGGAACACAAAGTGTTTCTATGCAATATAATATATACAATTATTTTCGCACAAGCAAGACACAATGAGGATTCGTGTACTCACAGGGTTTTTCCTCTTTGGAGGAGGGAATATTTTATATATTCCCTACGTTAAAATAAAAGATAAGAATGCAGAATAATATGCATGATGATGAAAATATATAAAATATATTTGCTAGTAAAAAATGAAAAATTTAATTGAAATAATTATATTTGCTGGTAAATAATTTCAACTGGCATTTTTGCCCAGGTGATGTATATAATACATTACTATAATTTGCGTCATAAAATCTGTTGTAATATCTTAAAACCTGGCGTGTTTCAGATTTCGTTATGCGAGTGCAAGAAAGTCGTCGTATCTGCAAAACAATTTCAGTTTTTCATAAATGTGGTTTGCAGCTATTGAAATGGTATTTCAGGTGTCCTACACTTACTCTTGAAATTGTTCTTCGTGTGATCGTCACGTTAATAACCATTTCAACAGCCATTCATAAATCTTGAAATGGGAGAGAAAATTTTGAGGGTTTTCGCAATCAAGTGACAAAGTGGTAAATAATAATTGGAGTACACCAACAGTAGCGAAATTTTTGCTGGCTGATGTTTTGGTGAATTATTTGCAAATACTTTAACACAGCTTTTACATATGACCAAAATACATTTATATAGCTGTGGGTAAGGAAATTTGTTTCCCATACTGAGCAAAGAGAATGTCCCAGGTCTTCCTTGAGGTTTTTCAGAATATGTTTTTGCTAATTGCTCTTACTTGCACCAGAAATGTCCATAGGTAGGGAAAATTGAAACTACTCCAGGAAAATTTGAATTTGAAAATGACGTACTAGTTTGCCTTCGGGAGATCAAACATATGGACATTCAAAGTAAAATTTCACATCTATTGTCCTGGCTTCTGCACCAATGGTGCACTATACAGCCTTAGCAGAAGCACTTGTCACAGGCGTATCAAGGGGATTTTTTACTCCAAAAAAATGTGAAAATATGTGAGAAAGATTCATTTTTTGTTGCTCTAATATAGGCCTCTATAGTCATTTTAAGCCTTTTGGCACTAGAACCTCAACTTTCGGCAAATTAATGCAAAGTAACTCAGGCAGTCTTATGTCCTATATATTCTGCCTGTATACGTTGTTTATTTTTAGGAATAACTTGCGTTTGGCCCAAACCTATCATGTGAACATGACCATACATCTGCCACCTATGGGCCTGCCCCTTTCCATTCATTGAAATTGTTAGAATAGCATTTAAGAAGGAATGACGAATCTCAAGGATTCTATACATAGTATAAGGAATAACTTGAGCACTATAATTCCATTAGTCAAGGGCAAAACTCTCCTCCAAACTCTTCTTAGTAGCTGCTCCATTTTTTGTTTTCAAAGCTGAGATGGGGCCTGGAGATGGGGTAACTTCAAAAATATTTGTAAGCATATATATGCCTGCCAGATTTTGAAACTTTGATATCTCTGTACCTATCATCCCCCATCAATTTACCAATTTTCAGTGGCGTAGCCAGACTTTCAGAACACAGGCCACAAAAATCCAAGTTACAAATATGCCAACTGGAAAATCCATGATGTGCCAACTGACACCAGGAACTGACATCCTCTTGGAAATTTGTACTGCCTCCAATAAAAATAAAAATATTCAAGGAAAGATAACCCATAGGCCTA
>JXSR01S014318.1:1621-14837 GCA_000969725.1 Ophiothrix spiculata | reverse complement strand
ATATAAGTGGTCAGCAAAGCAGTAGGCCCTAAGAGAAAGTTTGACAATAAAGATAAAGATAGGTGTCAAACCACCTGATTTTCCTCGATACATGTTATATACTCGGTGGGGCTATTCTACCATATAATACTTATACCCTCCCCTGAAGAAAAACATTTTAACATATGTTAACTTCAACTTACACAATTACTTTGATACTAAAAGTTGTCCATATCCTTGAATTTCTGTATTTACAAATGTCCGTATTGGTTTCAACTTTGCTTCTCCGTTTCCTTTCCAATCCCCATGCCATCTGTAACTTATTGTTGTTTTTCTTATAAGCGGCATTTTTAAATGCACGAGGTTTGAAGATCTTTGAATTTGCCGAAACGTAAAAATTAACTTTAAAAATCTAGACCGATATCCGATTTTTTTTTTCTCTATCATATACGCATAGCACGTACAGCATGTACACTGCATGAGGCAAAACTGCACTCGAAGGAAGTCAGTTCTCGGGCAGAACTAACTTAAGGGAAACATTTTTTTTTTTTTTTTGCAGAGCAGGCAATCAAGAAATTTGCTGAGTTATACCCCTCTTGAAAAGGGCATGCAGAAGAGATGTATATGTTCCGGGTGGTAACTTATATTTGTGCCCGGGTAACCAACCACTTGCTGCAGGCCCATATCTGTTATACCCTATCTGAAACCGTACGCAAATTGAATGAAATAATTATTAGAAAAATGGGGTGGGGGGGGGGTTAAAAATGTATCTGTACGCCACAGGACTGGTACGCCATTTAAACAATTTCAAGAAGTGGCACTAGGTAATTGAAACATTTTTATTGGCAATGTAGAAACCATTATCATTAATTTACCATTCTTTCTAAATTTGATACCCTGTCAGAGACTGAAAAGCCAAATGTGATGGCACCATTATGTGATACTTCTCACAAAGGGTATCAAATTTAGCACCAGGTCGATTTTGATACCATATATATTGCTATAGTGTGTGTTCTGCAAGTTTCGAGACCTTTCCAGGTCTCACATTTTTTAAACATGGTAAGTCCATCCAGATGGACCTTGCAAGCGGCGCTCGCTTGTGAGGTCCATCTAGATG
The DNA here is from genome assembly GCA_000969725.1 of Ophiothrix spiculata. Taxonomy (NCBI): domain Eukaryota; kingdom Metazoa; phylum Echinodermata; class Ophiuroidea; order Amphilepidida; family Ophiotrichidae; genus Ophiothrix; species Ophiothrix spiculata. Next base: position 13,741 of record JXSR01S014318.1, on the reverse strand, counting down.
GACTAAACATGGTATGAAAAGTGATTTATGCAACTCTGGTGATTGTATATAGGGAGTACTTGAATATCTGACAAATTCAGAACATACTGCGTGAGAAAAAACAACCCAATGTTGCTGTTTTTATTTGCAGGTTCAGCTAGTCTTGACGCTAAATCAAGTGGTCGCCTTGGTGCACGTACGGTCGCTTACTATCTGACAACTACAGCCATAGCAGCCGTAATTGGAATAGTGTGTGTTCTGGGTATACAACCTGGTAGATCAGCGATGAAACCGGAAAGTGTTGAGGCACCTATACAGCTGAAAGTTTCGACCATTGATGCAATCTTTGACCTTTTCAGGTTAGTTTTAAGTCATGGCACGTAAAAAGTTTTTTTTTTATTTCCTTTGGTTTTTTTTTTTTCAATTTTATTATTGTTTTTAACCTTGACCCCAAAATTCAATGGACAAACTGCAATTACGACTGCTTCTGCTGTAGAAATATCCAGATGGAACTACAGGATGCAGAGATTTTTACATATCAAATACATGTACTTCAAAAAAAGACTATACTAGTTTTAATTTTCAATATTTCTGCAAAAAAACACTGGACGGAGAAAGGTTTCTCCGAAATCTCATTAAACATGATAAAGTGCAAATAAGTCAATCTAAACAACTAAGCATTATAATGTTCTTTTTGATTTGAAAGTAATCTTTTCGATACGATATTAGCTGCTTTTGTCAGAACACATGTCTTAAAAATGATTACTACACTTGAGTAGATTGCAGCTTGAACTGCCCACTCAATTGAATGAATTGTGCAAATTGATGTGTATTGAGTTTAGATGTAGATATGTAACCTATGTAAACTATTATCTAAACTTATGCTAATTGATGCATCTAATATGCAGGGTAAAATCGGAGGGCTCAGAATGATAAGGAAACAGTCTGGACTGACAAACCAATTCGATGTCGAAGTGATGCATAATCGGATTATTTACTCGGCAGCCATTCCACACTATTCATGTGACTGGATATCAATTTGAATTATCTACACTAACTGCAGTCATGTAGATAATAACTCAAGGCCAGATCGTTTACCAAAGTTCTTGATAAGCAAAGTACATTGGATATTCATCTCTGGTAAAGATTATACAGCCCGCTGTGTATTGTGTGTGTAGTGTGGAATGGTTGCTATAGTAAACCAGACATTATCACCTGGACAGGGAATTGCACCTACACAATGGTTTCCGGGGATCGAACCTTGGATTCATTAGTGCTTAGTAAAAGAATTGACGCCACACTATCCTCTACCTCTACATAGACTTGTTATAAGTTTTCAGTGATTTTACAACCAATCAGACGACGGTGGCTATGCCTCATTACTGCTATATTTGATCGTGTAAACCTTCGCAGTGTCGCGCGTGTAATTTCAATTATGTTAAATTAGTGCATCGATTAAACTTAAAATTCCTTTGCTACGAATTGGGTTCACGCGTGAACCCCAACGAATTTAGAATAATACAATAATGTGTATCACTATAGGAGCACTTTTGTTATTATTTGAATAAAGGTAAAAATAAAGTTTTTGTAACATTTTCGATATTAATGCGCCAATAGAAAGACACGTAAAATGTATCCTAAATTTGCGTTTTAGAAATCCCTAGCCCTAAATTTACTAGCTTCTACTTAATCGCGACCGCCCCCGCCTGCAACCAATTTAACCGAAGATTATTTTAACCATTTTTATCACAGAAATATGTTCCCAGAGAATCTTGTGCAAGCATGCTTCCAACAGGTAAGTTTTTTGCAGATAAATGATGATGCTGTTGATGCCATAGGTGAAGATAATGATACCAATGATGATGGCCGGCAGCGGCCGTGGAGGCAGTTGTGGTGGTTGTCATCTTTACCCATTTCAGCTATACAGTTCCTTTCAAGATCTCGCCGGGTTTCTTATTTCCCGAATCGCCGTTTCAGCCTCAGGGACCTATCATTACAGGTAGCTGGTCCACGACTATGGAATACACTCCTTCAACACGTCTGCAAGGCAGCCACTATCAGTAGCTTCAAGAGTTGTTACTTTGTTTTTCAGTTCCCAGTATTCTCTTGTTTTGTTGCTGCCGATACTTATATATAGTGTAGAATTATATCCAATTAGTCTTTAGGTATAAATCATTTGCTTTTATGTTGATGTGTTATTTTAATGATGATGATTTTTATGTTTTATGGTAGGCTCAAACAGTATACACTGACAAGAATATTACAGACAGAGTACGGACAAACATATCTGTGTACAATGATTCTGGATTGTACAATGATTCTGGATTGTACAATGATTCTGGATTGTACAACGATTCAGGATTGTACAACAGCTCTGAAGACATACCGGAGTGGGAGACGGTGGTGATAGGTACCAAATCAGTACGGGGGCTCGTGTACATTGACAGAATGAATGTTCTAGGTATGTAGGCCTATATATATATGTCTACTCTATAAACCTTGAATGTATGCAACAAACAATCTGACTCTGCTGCAAGATCCACAGCACATCCCTTGTATTCTACAACATTGTGAACTGGTGGTTTTTGTATTATGTAAGAGACTAGCAACGAGTGACTATAATTAAGACCAAATCACTGCGTATTAATATTTTTGTACAGAATTCTTGGTATTATTTGTGGCTAATTGTGTTGCTACTACATGGACAAACCTGAAAAATACGTTTATTTGAATATACAGCAAGATTGAGTACATCTTTTTTATTTGGAAAATACAGACTAATTTATTTTCTCGTATGGTCATATTGGTTTTTGTGCGTTATTCGGCTGCTTGTTGCATACTTCTTCACAGTATTACGTTCGTGGTGGCAAACAATCAAACCAACCAAGCAAACAAATACGCCACTACGCTGACTCTCTGTAGTGTTAGCGATAGGTTATTGCATCTGCATCTCCAATCATTTACTTGGTGCTAATCCACTCCATGACGTGAAGTCGAGTGGGATGGAAAGCGTACAATCTTTCAGCTTTCAGCGAAAAAATATTTATTCCGTTGTACGACTGTAAAAACATATGACGCCTAAGCCGCGCGCATTACAATTAATGATCGGACATCTTCCATTTACACCTACACGAATCTGACGTATAGCAGTTGGCTGTTTACGAGTATACCAGGTGTCCCAAAAATGGTTACATGTAGAAAAATGACCGTGTGCAAAACCTAAATCAGTTGGAGAAAAAAAAAATTTGCACAAATTATATTACAACCATCTGCTAGATACTCGTAAAATGTTGATATCACAGCATAGTTCGTTTTTTTAAGTTGTCAACAAAGATAGATACCTATATGGCATATTCAAAAGCACCATTGTTCTCATTTTTCCCGTATACATTACTATAATAACAGGATTTATTGAGCGCCTTTCCAAACATGATCAAAGCACTTTACTATTTTAAAAAGTTGAACATTTACAATAACATGAAGAAATATATATGTACAAACATTCAAAACATGAAACATTTGAAAATTTGCATTTCTGCAACATTATGACACACAACCACTACAAGGTATACTCTGTATACAGCGCCCCAAGAAGGAGCATTCGCACAGGGGACAAACGGCTTAACGTGACTTCCGAATCACGGAGAAATTAGAGTGAAGTTTCTTGTCCAAGGAAATAAGAAGACATGAACGGTAGCAACAACTTTGGTTAACCGTTCTTGACATTCGAAAGACCGTTTCAGCTACTACTTTGATGCGTCATTGCATAACGCACCTAAATTCTACAATATAAATCAGCTGTAAAAGTAGACATGTTGGATTTTTGATTATATAAGTTTGATTGAAGTATCGAGGTTAAGTTTTAAACTTCTTCAAACCTCCTGACTGGCTTAAAATGTTTCCCTTGTCAAATATATTTCTGTTTGCATTTGTTGTTGAAATGAAAAGATTGAAATGAAGAAATAATTAACTCCCTATGGTATTCATGATTGCAGGTTTGATAGTGTTTTGTATTGCATTTGGTGTCCTTCTGGGAGCCATGGGATCCAAAGGACAAGTTATGGTGGATTTCTTTACCATTATTAGTGACATCGTTATGAAGATGGTCATGGGAGTTATGTGGTAAGTACGTAGAACTGTTGCAGGACGACAAGGAGTAACTTGACGCGCCTTTTTCTCAGTGACTTCAAGCTGTTTGTTTCTTAGGGGCGCACCATAAGATTTCCAGGGGGGAGCAGGAAGTTGGGTTCGGGTTTTTTTCCGTGTCCCGTTCGGGGGCGATTTGTTTTTCTTAGAAAATACTGTTTTTCCCCCATTCCATGTTCAGGAGTGTGTTGTTTTTCTTCTGCCTATGGGGAGGAACAATTGTTTTTTCCAAAAACTTCCTGCTCCCCTGGAAATTTAATGGTGCGCCCCTTACATCATTTGTTCACAAGCGGAGCAAAGAGGCACAGCATGTTATGTGTGCATTCATCATTAGGATCGGATGCAATGAAGCAGAAATTCCCGACAGCGGAGATTAGTTACAAATTTATTAACCTGTTATATAACATCAAGAGCTAGATCAAGTTCATTTTAACGAAAACTAATTGTGCACGACTTGGGAATGGTAATTAGTGATTAGAATAGTCAGACACTTTGTAAGAAATTTAAGTGAAACGCGCCTGGGACTGCTTCAGCTTACACTATTTCAACATCTTTTTCTCATTCAGAATCCCAGGTGTCTTCAGACAGAAGTTGGTTGGAATTATGTATCCTGTCGTGAAACTGTATATGAATATTTTCATCGTTTATTATGCCTAAAACATGTAAAAAGAATTATATCTCCGGCCAATGCTTGTTGAAAAAAATGTATACATCCGTACATATTGGGTAAAAAAACATGTGTTTTCCGAACGCATTTTGAAAAACTTTCTTTTTGAAAAAGTCTTTTGTTCTTTTAATACTCACACAGGTTGTCACCATTCGGTATATTGTCTCTCGTTTGTGCTAAAGTTCTTTCAGTAGACAACCCTGCCGAATTCTTCTCCATGTTAGCCATGTTGATAGTGACTTTAATGACCGCATTGGTAACGCATACAATCGCACTGACCGCGATTTACTTTGGTATGACACGCAAGAATCCTTTGGTTTTCTTGAAAGGAGTGGCGCAAGCAATGATGACAGCCTTCGCTATACAGTCAAGGTGAGCGTTATTTGGTTTACACTTTGAGCTTATATCCGTAGCTTAAGATCTGGATTAAAGGCGAAAAATTGCCCTTTAGTGACTTATGTGAAGTGATTTGTGTAGATCGCTGGTCTATATTATTTTCAATTTGCGTATCCATTAATTGTATATTTTTAACAAATATTTGCTTTTGATAATGATAAAAATTTCATTTGTATTTCTGTGGAACTATTAGTTCACGATACAGTCAGGCAAGGTTGGTTTCCCCTGCACATTTAATTACAACGTTCTGGGTGGACAGCTAACTCAAATACAAATTAATGCATTAGGATTAATGTCTGTAAAAGTTAAACTATTAGAAATTATAGTACATTCAACAATCTCGGAATATTCGTATTATAACATAAGGTGCTAGGTGCTTCAAAGTCCGACGACATTCATCGAGAGACATTGCCAATGTCGTGAGAGGCACTGCCATAGTGCGCTTTAAAACCTTAATTAACTTCCATCCAGTGATGTGTTCAGGATAAAAATCGCCGGGCTCTGAATACAGCGGACCTATTCATCATTAGAGCAGGTCAGATTTATCCTGAAAATCGTCGGACTCTGAAAACAGCGGACTTCCTTATCATCAGAAAAGGGTAGAGTACCCAACGGTCATGAACATTGCCCTCAGTTACGACAGCATGAATGTCATAATATTCTCTGGGTGGTTGTGACTCGTGTCCCACTAAGGATTTTGAGCTTGCGCCAATTCGACCAATTTTGACAAAGGCAGTGCATACGCCAAAACTACGAGCTGAGGCTGAAAATTTGCCAAAGAGCAACTTTCAAGTTCTCAGACACTTTCAGAAACCTGTTGCGCCAATTTTCCCTGTTCTTGTTCGGCGACAAATTTTCCCTGTTCCTGTTCCTGCTAAGGCCGTATACGGCCTTAGCAGGAACATTGGTTATGAGTATATTGGATATGATAAAAGTACATGTAAAACATGTGTAATTTTAGTTGTCCAGGAAAATTTTATGAGACATTCGTGTGTTGCATGTTTATGTTTTCAGTTCAGCAACTTTGCCAGTGACATTCCGATGTCTTGAAGACAACTTGGGAATCGATAGACGTGTGACCCGCTTCGTTTTACCTGTGGGAGCCATCATCAATATGGATGGTACCGCAACATATGAAGCCATTGGAGCCATATTCATTGCACAGCTTAACAGAATCCCCCTAAACATCGCACAAGTTATTGTGATAAGGTTGGTATGCAATTACACTGTTCCGAATCATATGCCTTTTCTTGATAACCTGAAATATATGTGCAATTTTTTTATGCAAGGAACTAGATGGAATATAATAGGGCCTATTCTATATTCACCGGCATATGTCAGTCTCCCTATAGTTTTGGACACAGCCAATTGTGTGTGAGAGGAAGGATGCTTTACTGTCAATTTGCCAGTTATTAAGTGATTTCATATTATTGTCGATCGGGTAGATTAAATGCTTGTTCTAAAGAATAAATATGGCACACCATGTCTAATCTTGACCATCCACAATCAGTTAATTGACCTACTGGAACCTTTTCAATAGTTTGTGTTCACTATGCGGAACTTTGAAATCAATGTCATGAGCTATGTGATTGACTATCCTTGAGTTTAGTGTAAAGTCTGGAGAAAATACCATGCTGGCCACGTAAAAATACTTTCACGTTTGCTGTATGTTTTGGATCATATTATAATGTATATACATCGTGATTAAACCAGTCGGGATATGAATCAAATTTACACATGTACGTAGTCCTACTGCAACAAGATGTTTATTTTACCCATACATTATTGTCAGAGTAAGTTGAAATAAGTGTCTATAACGAGTCATTCACTGAGACATTAATTTCATTGTAAGTATTAAAAGGTGTTGAGAGTTTTTTTCGTTGCTTGTCGCCGAACCAAATAAATTGTCACATTATACTTATTATAGTTTTGGTTCATTTAAAAATAAAATACTTAAAGGTTAAAATAACCAGGATAAATTTTCATTCCTTGACCATCTGACCATTTAATATAGGCCTACTAACTTACAGTAAAGTGCATTGAAGTGTATTGAACCATAATATAATTTATTTCAGGCCCTATACTAGACAGGAATTGATTGCAAAATATGATTTTGCAAATTATATATCAGTCCCTGCACATCATCATTGATTTTTGAAATAATTTACCTCTTGGGGAATGGTATGGGTGTATATAAGAGATGGACAGAGTATAGCAAAATGTGTTATCATAGTCCTTTCATCTATGATTTTCAGTCTGAGGCGGGTTTTTTCTCTCTTAAACTTAGGAAAATAGGGAGAAGAAGATGGTGGAGTGACGCATAATTATGGGAAAATCAGTATAACAGCAAGTTTCTGTCTTGGCGTGGTTGTGATTGGAATGGGTAGTTTCGCTGTGCGGATTAAAAAATTTATATGCAGGATTTGTCGGTTTTTTTTTTCAAGTGGGTGTATTGCCAGCCGCTAATCGGCGTTGCTTGTATTCGTTCTTGTGTCTTTCAGTATAACGTCAATACTTGCAAGTATCGGAGCGGCCACGGTGCCTAGTGCTGGTCTCGTTACCATGTTGATGGTGCTTACTGCTGCTGGTCTTCCAACTGAAGATGTTGCATTGCTGTTCACCATTGACTGGTTCATGTAAGTATTTATTGCAGATTTAGAAGTGAGATTCCGAACACAATCAACATTTTTGAACAACCATAGAGAGTAAATTTGTGGTAATCGGAATTGGACAATAACCGGAATTGATTTGGTTTTGAAATTACCAAGACGTTTATAACTGAGAAAGAGAATGATATACGTCATAGTAGATCGATTTCCCAAAACAAGGTGGTCATTTTGATGAAGTCTCCCGACACTAAATAGTAAAATCATATGTACATATACAGGTGATTTATAGTGCGTTATGCCTCCCTGATTTGTAATTACACGCGACCTCGGCACACTTTGCAAGTGTTCGCTGACCACTATGGCCCAAGTAAGCTCCATTCCACATCAAGCATCATCCCAGGTTCGGCGGCAACCGCTAGGTGCGTTGATCAGCCCACATATGCACCATCATCGCAACCCGGATCAGCTCTGCGAAATTTCGTACGTATTTCAACGAGACAATAAGCAGTGAGTTCTTTGTCCCGGGAATTTCAAGTACACTAAACCATTTGTCACCAGCAGGAATCGATCTCGGGACCTTCCGAAACCGCAAGCCCGCAAGCGAGCGCCTTAAAGTTTGAGCTAACTTGATTGCGTCATGAGTGCAAACTTAGTTTTGGCAACTCATATAACTATTCATGACCTTTATTCTGATCTTTTGTTTTAACAGGGACCGGTGCAGAACAATGGTAAATGTATTGGGTGATTCCTACGGAGCAGGCATTATCAACCATCTGCTGAGAGATGACTTCCAAAGAGTTGACGAAAAGCATGTAGATGAACATGATGGAGACGCAAGAGAAAGTGCATTGGTTACTTCTAAAAATTAACGAAACAATATGGGCACGAATTTTACAATTTTATGTATCATTTTACGAATTTGCTTGCACATGCGATGTGCGTTTGTGAACTGGTCCAATTTATCAAGATCCCTGTAAGATAAGAAACAGGGCTCAAAAAGTTCCGGCAAAATCTAAAAGATCTTTATTTTGGTATCAATGAAACCCCCAAGACACTCGAAATATTGTCCTGAATATTGATGGTTAACAATGTTTTGAGAACAATGTTGTTGCAAATCAATTTTTACTGAATTTCCGCTGATGTCAATGATACTAAGCGAGGATTTTCTCTACGATAAATTAAACAATCTTACAACCCTAAAGATACGATGAATTAAACAACCTTAACATCGTAAAGAGCACTGGTTTGGATGGCTTACCATCCCGTTTCCTTGGGCATGCAGTAAATATCATAAAGAGTTCAATTGCATCAATTATAAATCTTTCCATCGGTAATGTGCGATTCCTAGTGAGATGAAAGTAGCTTAAGTTAAAACAGCGCACAAAAAGAAAAGCATATTATGAACCCGGATTATTAAATCGGGTTTCGTCCAGGTAAAAGCTGTGCACAGCAAGTCCACATCCTGAGAAGAGTCATGAAGGCCTTCCAGAGTTGCCAACTTCCACTCACTATCCCCTTCATCGATTTCAAGAAGGCCTTTGACTCAATCAACAGGAGAGTCATGTTCTCAATTCTGCGACACTTTGGCATCCCGGAGAGACTGGTAAATGCAGTGGGTGCACTGTATAACAATTCCAAAAGTGCAGTGATGGTGGATGGTAGTATGTGATGTATTGCAGGGCGATATCCTGGTTCCCTTTCTTTTCATCATTTTGATCGACTTCTTGCTGCAGAATGCAATTGAGGACGCCGATTCTGGAGTGGTTATTCATCCACGTAGGTCCAGGAAATATCCTGCCAAAGTCCTAAATGACTTGCATTTTGCCGACGATATAGCTCTGCTAGTATCATCCATTGCAAGGGCACAAGCACAGTTAGCTGGCACTGCAGCAGCAGCAAAAAGCTTGGGTCTGATTATCAGTGTGCCCAAAACGGAGTATATGACTATCAATTGTAACCCGCAGCCATTTCTTGAGGTATACGGTGAAACAATCAAGCATGTCCCGGACTTCAAATATCTAGGATGCATGATGGACTCGAGCAAGAACGATCTTACCAGACGAACGGCCCTGACCAGGTCTGCATTCTGAAAGTTTGGAAGAGCCAAATCAAAGTCAAAAATCAAAGTAAGACTTTTCAACACCACATGTGTGACGGTACTGTTATATGGCTGCGAATCTTGGGTCAAATCAAGTGACATGAACAGCAAGATCAACTCCTTTGCTACATCATGTTTTAGAATCATGCTTAACATCAATATATGCCGACACTAACACAGAACCATCAATTAACCGAGTGCGGTTGCGACAACTGACCTTCCTTGGTCATGTTCTAAGAATGCCAGAGGAGAGCTATGTATGATGCCCTTTACACACCTCCCCATGGAAGAAGGAGACCAGGGCGACAGAGAACTTAAACTATGTGATCGCCTGCTGCGCAGCCGAACGATGATGATTTTATTGAAAGTTCACTGTCCCCCGTCCCTATTAAAGAGTGAAGTTGTTAAGTTCATTCTCGATGTAAATTGCCTTTCTCACTTTCCTGTGTATAGGGAGGGTGGGCGGGTTGGTCCTTTTTTCAAACGCCACCTGGATTGGACAGTTTAAGGTCCATATGATTTTCTTGTTTACACAAAATAGATATTGTGTTAATTCTAATACTAATAGGTCACATACTCTATGTGACTTAAAGGAGCATGAAAAAGTTGCGTTTTCAAGATACACTACTTTTTGTGAAATAACATTTTACATAAAAGTCAAAGGGTAAATATAACCATCTATTTTTAACAATTTTTAGACGAATTTTTGCCTCTAGCAAACAAACAGAATTTTATGATTTCATGAAATTTACAGGATACTTTGTCCATGTATAGAGCTTCCTTGACATGGTTGTTTTGTTTTATGACTCGGGCTAGTTTATTAAATGTCCTATATTTACCTGTTTTAGAAACAAAGGTGATGTTTAAAATGTAAATACTTTTCTAAACACATTTTTAAGTATGTTCAGGAGCTAACATCGTATGTCAAATTATGAAACACCAGTGTGCAATTTCTGAACACCTATTCGTACCTGCACATATAACGTTTCTAAAATGTATGCGTACCATCACTATCTAAACAATGGGGCTCTCATCACGGACAAACCAATCTGCACTTCGGAAAAGTACATGAATATACGTTGTAGATGTATTTAGATTTGTAATTCCGTGTGGCGAGGACTTTGTCTACGATGAATTAAACAATCTTACCATCCCAAAGATACGATGAAGTTTTTACATCATTATTTAGCAAAGATCTCATAAGACTGCAACGCCTCCAGAATAATGCTGCTCGACTGGTCGTTGCTGTTGGGCGCAGAACAGATGCTGTCACTCTCCTGGAGACTTTGCACTGGCTCCCTATTCGCCAACGTGTACTGTTTAAATTACTGTATGTTTATAAATCTTTGCATAACCAGACTCCAACTTATATCTCGGGCTATTTCATCATTCATATTAAAACTGGCTCGTACATTGCGCTCATCCTCGACCTCGGACAGTAATCGACACAGATTTCACAATGCAGCCACTGCGGCATGGAATTCCTAACCTGTAGACATAAAATCTGTCATGACTACATCACAGTTTAAGTCTGAACTAAAGACCCATCTGTTTTCTCTTGTTAATTAACATTTTGTGTATATTTTTGTAAGCGCCATGGTATCTTTCTGGTGAATGGCGCCATAAATGCCTGAAATGTAATGTAATGTAATTTAATTTAATGTAATGTAATGAATTAAACAATCTTAACATCGCAAAGAGCACTGGTTTGGATGGCTTACCAGCCCGTTTCCTTGGGTATGCAGTTAATATCATTCCTAGCGAGATGAAAGTTCCTAAAGTTAAAACAGTGCACACAAAGAAAAGCATATTATGAAATCATATTGTATTGAAAGTTCACTGTCCCCCGTCCCTATTAATAGGGATATCAATGAGAAAATTAAAGTTCCTATTCAATTTGTTTTCAAGACACATTCGAATTGTACACTATTTCCAAAGTAAAATGACACCAAGATCACATTTGTAGGCCAAGCGGTTCCGGAGATATGAAAGATTTTGTCCGAAAATGTGGCGTTATTTAAGCTAAAAATAGAGGTAAATTAGGGAAAACGTCAACATCAGGAATTTAAGGGCGTGTAAAAATGACAAACAAACTAAGAAACTGATTTTTTTTTAAATATTTTTCTTCTACCAGTGCCTCAGAGTAGCTAAGTGTCCAAAAATATCCCATGTCGTACTTTGTATTGAAAATATCGGCCCAAATTTGAGGTCATTTGTTTAATTTT
>JXSR01S014315.1:27881-46142 GCA_000969725.1 Ophiothrix spiculata | reverse complement strand
ATACTGCCTAACATCATCTGGTTTCATCATTTCCTTTCAAATTTTAATTTTCTCTACATTATGATGTGTTATAATGTTTTGTTGAGTTGTGCTTCAACGAAATGAGCAAAAGTGGCGAATGAAGACTGAATAAGTTGCCTTTAAAATGAAAAGAAAATGTTGTTTTTTTATCACAAAAGCAGTGATTCATATCTTTAGTTTGGAAAGTCAATTATGCCAGAGAGTGTAATTATTTACGGTTTATTAATTACATGTTACCGTTTATAAAAAATCAGCAACTTTATATTCGATATGCGGCTAATAGTTATCGCCAGATATTCTGTGAAGTGTCTTAGATTTTGATTTCTAAATAGCAACGAAGAAATAAATAAAGACATATTAGTTATATGTCACTCGAAAGCTGAGAATGTAAAGAATTTAAATATGAGATAACTCAGTGTTTAAATTCCTGACCTTACGTTCATTTCCTCGGAGCACCTTTCGTTTTAAATTTTAGATCTTGGCATTTAAGAAAATGGTGAAAGGGGTTGTCTCGGGGTTGTATTTAATGTGATGGTAATAGTTTGTGAACACAGCAAATTATTACTTGCTTATAAATACAAGTATTTTGTGTTAGGTTTTTCTCTTCTCGACATCTCCCTAATGTCCGTCATAGTTTTGTGAAAGTCGGTGATAAATTATAAAGCCATCTTGAATAGGCAATATAAAAGGCGTATCATAAAGACACCATTCCTAACATACAGTACCATATCAGTTAACAAACACCAAAGCATGTCGTTTATTAGTAGGTGATGATTTTGTTTCTATTCTATCGTATTAATGGGATACTACCTGGAATGCAAATAAATACCACGTAAACAATACTTTTGAAAGGGTTGAATGTGATGTGGAAATTTACGTTTGAACGTGACTATTAACACAATATTCATTTTATAAGCTTGCATTATTATAATTGGCAAAACAGACCCATTAATTTCATTGTGTGAATTATAGAAGAATTGGTTTGCATATCTACCTAGGGTGCATCTATTCGAGATAACTCAAATTAGACGGCTATCAAATTGGCATGAATTAAAAATCAAATGGGCATACCGTTCAGCACGTTTTTTGTTTTGTTTCTTAAGCATTTGATAAAGCACCACCATTGAGTTCTCAAAATACCTGATAGACGATCAAAGCACCTCAGTGTCTTGATACTTACTATGATACTATGATACCTGATACTATGATCACATAATCACGGTTGTTATTGGGCCATAACTGGAGACAACGTTGTTTCAACTACGAATTCTTGCAGCATGCTTTCGGCATCTGTACGGCGCACGGATACCATCCGGTCTCCGCAAGGACACCGTTCGGTTACCGATCGATGTCCAATCAGTGTTCATTGAAATTCTATCCGGTATGACGCCGTAAACGCATCGTAACCTCGCGACAACGTTATGTGACCAGGGTATTTCAAATGTGCGCAACACCCCAACATTGGTTTCGCCAAATATATGCGATAGAAGCACTCAGCATCCATTTGAATCGTGGCTTGGCTCAAGGCTGAATTATGGTTGTTGGTAAATATTATTAATCCAATGTGAACTAAAATAGATGAAATGCTCATCAATCACCAAATAGCTAATAGTCTAGTCAAATTGCATTGAATGGTCAAAATGATGAGAACAGAAATGAAACCTCCACTATGTATTTCCTTAAGGTGTTAGAATTAATATACAAAAAAGTTTACCAAAATCAACCCTTGGGAAACATTTGAAAAATCACTTTTTCAAAATGGCAGCCAAATGCACCTAAAATATACTAAACCAGTCTGGAAACGATGTATTTGTAAAAAAACACATATGCAAATTTGCAATATTTGAGTAAATATTATAGCTGTGATTATATAATTATACTTACATTCTACATTTCCGGTATATTTTACAAAATGGCCGCCAAAATGGATGCAAAAAGCAACTATTGTTACAGTATGTAATTTGTCAATATCATCTACAGCAAAATGTACAGCGTGTCTTCTTGAATCTTAAATAGAATGTCACTGTATTTTACTGATTTGTATTAAAAGATAACTATATGAACTAATCGTGTATCATAGGCCCTATCCTGATTTTAAGACATGTTATTAATTGAGTTAAAGTAGAATTGGTCTGTTTGTTCTTTCAAAGCCATCTTTCATCGATATTTTGAAGTAAAACTGAGTTTTTCATTGCTGTATTTATGGCATTATATCAAATTTGACGGTCATTTTGAATTTTTCAAGGGCGCCATTTTGAATTTGGAACATATAGCAACACAATCTAAGAGTTGTTGGTCTGTTAGCAACCTGGTACCCGGTAAAGCTGTCTCTAATCGATCATTTTGAACAAAAAATAGTAATGCCTCTCTATTATCAATTTTCAACGGCAAAATTTACTTCGTCGGTCATTGAGGACCCTGTTATGAGCGTTACTTTGGATTTGAAACATGTTAGCAGCAGAATTTTTGGAGGAGTTTATCTGCCAGAACCTTCAAAACCACTTTCCATTAATTCTTTTGAAACAAAAAAGGTTTAAATGTGCCACTCTTACACATTTTGTGCCTCCAAACTATATTCTGGCGGCAATTTTGGACATTTTATGGGTACCATATGGGATTTGAATTATGTTAGCAACATAATATTTAGACAATTGGATCTGTTGGTATCTCATAACCATTTTCTATCATTTATTTTGAGAAAAGTATTTTCTGTTAATGCTGTTTAATGCCACCTTAATACAATAATGGGTGATTTTAGTGGCCATTATGGGCCTTTAATGGGTGACATATTGGTTTTGAAGAGATTCGTCTGTAGGTACCCCAAAGCTATTTTCCATTGATTGTTTTGAAAAAGGTAAACACTTTGAATGCTGTTTTAATGCATTCTTCAAATCAAACTTTATTTCAATATTAAGAACACAAACAGTCGTTAAAAACACAACAAAAGGTAAAACAAAAATGATTTTGAGGACATCATCAAAAGGCCAAAAAGACCTGGAGTGATGATACCCTGAAAACAAAATAGGTTACTAAAGTAGCCTAACTTACAGCAACAGAAAAAACGTACACAAATACATAAACAAGACAAATGATCCGATTAAGTATTGATATATGTTGATAAATTACCATGAATTTAGTTTCAATTGTAACTTGACAATAGATGTTTTTTAAGATTTTTGTATTTTTGCATCTTTTTATGCCATTATTCAAAGAGTTCCAAAAGGTTGGTCCACAATTCCGAACAGCACGATCAGAGAATACTTTCTTAGTTTTATTAACTGATTAATACTATAATCCTGAGCATTTCGTGTATTATATTTGTGAATCTGAACATGTGTGGTAAAATAATTTGAGAAAATGTTATGAAGTTGATTCATATGATGTTTGTACATAAAACTTCCAAGGTTAAGTTTAAACATGTCATATATATTCAGAACATCATATTTTTGGAATAAGGGCCCCGTATGGCTTCTACAATGACTATTGGAGCCATCTATTGAGATACAAAAAAGAGTTTTATGGCAATTTTGGACTTTTTTATGGTGTGCTTTTTAGATTTAAAAACGCTTGAGGGAGATATGGGGCTGTTGGTACCCTAGACATCAGTTCTATCGATTATCTAAAAAAAATAAGGAGGTTTTCAATACTGTTCAATGGCCCTCCAGCCATACTTGAGCGACAGAATAATTGTAGGTAGCCAATTTTGGAACTTATTACGAACGTCATTTGATTTCTGAAACATGTTTGAAATAATACATATGGATGAATGGGTCTTTCCTACCCTCATACCCATCTTACATCGAATATTTTAAATGCCTTAAAGGTTTTTAAAACTGTTTAATGGCATTTTTGTCCATTTTAGCTATAAAGTTATATTTCAGCGGCCATTTTGGACCTTTAATGGGTTCCATTTTGAATTTAGAATTAGTAAATGGTATAATTTATGGTCAAAATTATAATCCATATGTTTCTTTCTCTTAATTTGTAAATTTTTTCAATTCCAATATGCTTGTTTTTGTCGATTTCATGAATATATGCTATTTAGCGGCCATTTTGAATCTAAAATATGAATTTGACATAATTCAATCATTAAATATGTATTTGCTATTGTTAACGACACCATTACACAATTATAATTTTACATATTAAGTTGTTTAAAAGGGTTGCTGTAAGCTGATTATAGCAAATATATGCTATTTTGCCGGCCATTTTGTTTTTCTCATTTTTCCCGTACTTCCCAAGGGTTGATTTTGGTAAACTTTTTTGCATATTATTTCTGACACCTTCAGAAAATGTATAGTACAAGTTTCATTTCTGTTCTAATCATTTTGACCTTTCAAGCAAATTAGAGTTAATTTTACTGGACTATAACCATGCATGTGTGTGATGCCAATTCTAAAGTGAATCTTATCAACGAGCCTCCATTATTGTTAGAGAATACATTGAATGTAATGGAACAACATTATGCAAAAACATGGTATGGCAACAATATTCACAGAACACCCCAATAAGAACATCACTTGGTTGATTTATATGCATATACAAAAAAGGCACAGAACGTCTATTCGACGATTAATAAAATGAATACTTTTTGATCTGAGACACTAATTTTAAAAAGACCAATAACTCACCCAGATAGATCATAATTCAAACCAATTCTGCATATACTGTATATGTACATAAATATTGTGAAAACATACTGATATCCAAAATGTTTATATTACCATCACGGCTGTTTGATGCGCTCATTTATTAAGGTTTTGACAAAAAACTACTCCTACAAGAAATAAATGTCCTGAAAGTCTTTTAATTATTTCTGGAATTAGGTGTTGGAACAGTCAAATTTGTTTGCATAATTTAATTTCTCGTATTTTCTTTAAAAATTGTCATTTTGGATCAAAATACACATTTTCGGATCATATTTTGCAATATCATTTAATGTAGGTGGCGCTGTTTATTTTTTGAAATTAATTATATGCATAATGCATAAATTAAGTATTAAGTATTTGAATTTAGTATGAATACAATTTATTTTTGGTCTCCTCCACCGTATCCATGTATCAAATGTCAAAATTAGGGTTCATAGATTCTACTTATCCCGAAACTTAATTTATATCAATAGCGCCACCAATAATATGCATTTGGTTAAAAATGAGCACTATTTCTATATGATCAAACAGCCGTGACCACTGACCAGATAATAGAGTCCCATTTTGCTTTGACTCTATTAACGACACACTGACAGGAGGATTAAGTTGCATCTTTATAGACCGCGTGGATTCTGTTGGTTTTTCTTTACTTTAAGCAGAATAATTTGTGCTGAAAACTTGGTATATATACGTAATTATTTTTCTCACGTGAAATACTTCCAGTTTTCTCACCTAATTTTACATCATAGGAAATCCTATAAATAAACAATTAAATGTAAAATACGCACCCCTTGCATAAAAATAAAGTGCTCATTATCTGATGTTTTTAGTGTCTTCTGTATATTAAACGTAAGATATTGATCATGGAAATGTTGATTTAATTCAACACAAAAAAGTGTAAAACACAAGATATTTTTATTTAAATTTTTAATTAACCTATATGGAATGTAATTATGTGAATTTAATTGCACGGGACTCCATTTACCATTTACCATGTTCCGACAATAATCAATGAAAACCATTATTGAGTGAGACTATTCACTTTATGTAATGCATTTCTCGTATCCTCCTTGCTGCCAACTCAATACATCATTTTATTAGATATTCTATGAGGTTGTGAGTGGTTATCACATTTCAAGATATATAAAGAGACCGCTATTATTATGTGAAATATGTTTTGTTGCAGGAATCAAGATAGATACATTACTATTTTATTAAACACCTCACCAACAAGTGTGTTGAGTTATTGACTAAATTTTCTCACTTGACGACTTGACTTGACAGTATAATCTGAGACACCAGTCTTAAGATACCGCTGTGATTATAATACTGCCTAACATCATCTGGTTTCATCATTTCCTTTCAAATTTTAATTTTCTCGACATTATGATGTGTTATAATGTTTTGTTGAGTTGTGCTTCGACGAAATGAGCAAAAGTTGCGAATGAAGACTGATTAAGTTGCCTCTAAAATGAAAAGAAAATGTCTTTAATTATCACAAAAGCAGTGATTCATATCTTTAGTTTATGAAGTCAATTATGCCAGAAAGTGTAATTATTTACGGTTTATTGATTACATTTTACCTTCTACAAAAATTCAGCAACTTTATGTTCAATATGCGGCTAATAGTTATCGCCAGATATTCTGTGAAGTGTCTTAGATTTTGATTCATAAATAGCAATGAAGAAAGAAAATAAGAAATATCTATTATATATATAGCACTCAAAAGCTGAGAATTTACAGAATTAAAATATGAGATAACTTGGAGCACCTCTCGTTTTAAATTTTAGATCTTGGCTTTTAAAAATGGTGAAAGGGGTTGTCTCGGGGTTGTATTTAATGTGGTGGTAAAAGTTTGTGAACACAGAACATTATTATATGCTTATGAATACACGTATTTTGTGTTAGGTTTTCCTCTTCTTGGAATCGCCCTAATGTCCATCACAGTTTTGTTAAAGTCGTTGATAAATTATAAAGCACATCTTGAATAGGCAATATATAAGGCGTATCATTAAAGACACCATTCCTAACATACAGTACCATCTCAGTTACCAAACAGCAAAGCACGTCGTTTATTAGTAGGTGATGATTTTGTTTCTATTCTATCGTATTAATGGGATACTACCCAAATAAATACCACGTAAACAATACTTTATAAAGGGTTGAATGTGATGTGGAAATTTACGTTTGAACGTGACTATTAAGAAAATGTTCATTTTATAAGCTTGCATTATTATAATTGGCAAAAGAGACCCATTAATTTCATTGTGTGAATTATAGAAGAATTGGTTCGCATATCTACCTAGGGTGCATCTATTCGAGATAACTCAAATTAGACGGCTGTCAAATTGGCACGAATTAAAAATCAAATAGGCATACCGTTCAGCACGCAAAATATTTTGTTTGTTTGTTTCTTAAGCATTTGATAAAGCACCACCATTGAGTACTAAAATACCTGGTAGACGATCAAAGCACCTCAGTGTCTTGATACTATGATACTTGTTACTATGATCACATAATCACGGTTGTTATTGGGCCATAACTGAAAACAACATTGTTTCAACCACGAATTCTTGCAGCATGCTTTGGGCCTCTGTACGGCCCACGGATACTACCCGGTCTCCGCAAGGACAGCGTTCGGTTACCGATCGATGTCCAATCAGTGTTCATTGAAATTATATCCGGTATGACGCCGTAAACGCATCGTAACCTCGCCGCAACGTTATGTGACCAGGGTATTACAAATGTGCGCAACACCCCAATATTTTCGCTAAATATCTGTGATAGAAGCACTCAGCATCCATTTGAATCGTGGCTTGGCTCAAGGCTTAATTTTGGTTGTTGTTAAATATTATTAATTCAATGTGTACTAGAATAGATGAAATGCTTATCAATCACCAAATAGCTAACCATATATTGTGTGATGCCAATTCTAAAGTGAATTTTATCAACAAGCCTCCATTATTGCTAGAGAATACATTGAATGTAATGGAACAACATTATGCAAAAACATGGTATGACAACAATATTCACAGAACAGCCGAATAAGAACATCACTTGGTTGATTTATTCGATCTACAGCCAGTACTTAACTACGAGAAAAGTGGCTTAATTTATATTTGTTATGCATATAAAATAGCATCGTTTCGACAATGTATGAAATGAATACTTTTTGATCTGAGACACCAATTTTAAAAAGGCTCATAACTCACCCAGATAGATTGTAATTTAAACCGATTCTGCATATACTGTATATGTACATAAATGTTGTGAAAACATACTGACATCCAAAATAATTGAAATTTGTAATAAATAGAAGTGCATAATGTTTGCAATTTCTAATGCGCGTTTTTTTCATTGAGCGAGATCAAAATTGATCTCTGCTTTCACACTGATTTCTACAATTCTGGACTTAATATATTTGAAAAACCACGTGCCACGTCGCAGAATGTGACACTTGGTCCAATAACGTCAAATAAGACACCAAACTTGCTCGCAAACGCTTTATAAACACTGTTTGATGTATATTGTAATGTTCATAGTCTTAATTTTATTTCTTTTAAAGGTATCAAAGAACTTGAAAGTTGCAATATGTGACACGATCCTGTTGATCTATTTATCTTTATATGAGCCTGAATTGCACACCGTATCTTTAACTATTCGGTACACCATTTCATACTTGCCTATCCGTCTTATATATCAAACATTATGTACTTATACCAAACAAAATACTCTATATTTCTAGTTCGTTCATATTACATTTAACTATATTTTTGAAAATGGATTTTTAGACCTGTTTCAATTGACACAATCTTTCATGTTGTCATATGTGCGTGCGTTTGCATAGCACTCGAGTTTACAAATTTCCTGGTACGTTCAAGTGTGCAATATGGAGAATGAATTCTTCCAATTTATATATTACTTTTTTCGACTTCCCGTTTGCTGTCACCTCGATACATCATGTTATTACAATTTGATGTCTATGAGGTTTTGGAGTGGTTATCACATTTCATAATAGATGCTTTAATAACGAGTCAGTTGTAAAGGAGATGCGTGCATGATATATCACATGCAAAGTCTTCGTTGGCACAATCAATCCAAGCTGAAACGACGAGAGTAGGTGTGCCATATTTGACATTTTTATGCGTTTTTCTCACGTAAAGTAAAACCATTTTCTATATCAAGATGTTTGAATTTCATGCATATTCGAGCAGTTTCTTGTACTTTAATGTGGTTTTAACATGTTTTCCTTAAAATGATTAGATATTTTAACTCGAGCTATAAGAGATGGCGCCTATTACTTCGTTATGTTAGTGCAAGAAAGCCGTATCTGCAATAGCTGCTATTTTTCAAAAAAATGCATTGCACATTGAAAAATGTCTGAGTCTTGGGTCAGTGGCTCTTGAAATGTATCTTCAGGTGGCACCATCACCTGAAGAATCATTTCAAGAGCTACTTAGTACTGACATATGATAGAGAACATTTCAGGTATTTTGGGCATCCTAATTTAATTTATTAAATAAAAATAACATATGGCAGCCGTTGCAGATACGACGTTCTTGCACTCACATGACGACTTGTTTAATTTATGAGCGTGACATACTATAGTATTTTTATGAAATTAGGTATTTAGGTTTTTTATACTGGAAGCCTATTTTTAAATATTGAAATGAATATGATTATTATTACGTCACAAGAGTACATTCCAATTTTTGTTGACTAAGCCATCTGTCGAACAGATGCTGATATAACATTCCTGAAGGTTGTATCAGAGTAGCTGCTTCATATGTAGCTGCAGCAGACAACCACGTATTTAAATTTTGAGTTGCCGCGGTGTGGAATGACATATATATTCCGTGATGGTTTGTCGCATAAAGAATTTAATTTAATCCAGCTGTTCACGACATGTCGTTGAGACCATCACGACAAACCATCGATATGCACTTGCAATTCTTGTTGCATATATTTTTCCAAGCATGGCAAGGTCGAGATTGTGCTATGGACATTGTAGACAACAGACACTTTGAAACCAGCTTGAAAATTAAGGTGACATAGTTATACCCTGGTCACATAACCTTGCGGCGAGGTTGCGATGTGTTTACGCCGTCAATTCAGCAGACGCCGATCGGACACCGGCCACCGGACATCGGCCGGTGTCCGGACGTTGTCCGTGAGCCGTAGAGACGCCGAAAGCATGCCGCAAGAATTTAATTCCGAGTTAAAAACTTTCGGCTTGTATACGATGACTTCAGTTATAGTCACATAACCCCCGGTGTTCGACCGGGCATCGCAATCATTCACCGATGTCATACCGATGTCATACCGGCATTGCGGCTTCTTGCGGCTTATGTGACCAGGGTTTCAGGGACATGTACGTTATCTCATACAGTACATATACAACATCTCTCCAATGTTTTATCATTAATCAGCTGGCGGAGTATCCTAACAACCCGACTAACAATATGGGTTATATAAATTATATATCGAGTATACTTTCAAGTAAAGTTTGCCTGTTTTTTCTCCACCAAAAGACCCACAGTAAATTTAATTTTGATATAATAAATACTGAAAAAATTCCATCGACTAAACTGTATGGTAACGTGGAAATATTTGATTGATTTGATTTAAGTGTTAATATAAGCAAGTGATAAATGGAAACATCTGAATGCTTAAAAATACACACATTTTCTTTGCTTCTTATGGTCATAATACTATGGATGTTGTTGAAAATATCAGGTATCTCTTTTTAAATATCAAGCACGTAATAGCAGTGTGCATTGTTTGGGGACTTCACATTGTCGTGGTTTTGTCACAACTTCTTGTAAAAAATCATCATTGTTATGAAGTCTGAAATATAAATCTTGCCAAAGTGTGTTTTAACAGGGATTGTGATTTACCTGCTATTCGCCTAAACTACAAATCCAATATGTCATCAAATCGTCTTTCTTTAGTAATTTTATATAAATCAGATATTATATTTGTAGTATATGAACTAAATCATCATGTTATGTTGTCTGACAGTACGGTTTCGTATGGACCAAAAGGTCCACACTCATCAGAGACACATTACAGAAAACAATCAGATATTACATATACTTTTCGTCTCATTATCAAGGTACCCGGTATTGCAAATATTTGAATTACTTTATACATCAATATGTAATAATAGCCTGTCTATTACCACCAAATCGGACGTCAGTTCTGTGAACAAAGATGATCTTTCGCGAAAAGATAGTATCCACCTGGTGATTCTCATTATTTATGTATTTTTTCTGTATGTGACCAAAAGAAGTAACACTGCGCAAATCCATGGTAAGTCACAGCTCATTTTAAGCGAGATGCGCCTTCGCCAAATGAAGCCAAGCTGGGACTGAAATTGTACAGAATTCATTGGAACGGGTTGTTGAGTTCATATGCCTTCTATTTTCTTTTGGCCTCTGGAAAATTGTGGGCTTAAGGCCTCAACATGACCTCGGGGCAATAGGTTTTGTTACAATATCTATAATGTTAATGTACTCTCAGGCATACAGTATTTGCATACTGTGACATACAGCGGCAGTAAAAAAAAGCTCGGTATCCACACTAAATATTTACGGCTATCATCTAGAAATCATACACCTCTTTATCCATCTCCTCAACAAACCTATATTCTTCCACCGTTTGTTATGTAGTATCACATTTCTAGATCAAAATGCATGGAGTTGTTATAATTATACAGTTTCACTGATCTACAACATTTACGTCATTGTTTTGCTGTAGTCAAAACCATCACAATTATAAATAGTTCATATGTCCACTGATCATAATGCAGTTCCATTTACGCTGACCTCTGTAAAGACATTAGGAGGACTCAGATACATCACATATTGTAATGGTTCATATTCAAGAATGGATTAGCTGGTGCAGTCTAATCCTCGAAGAAGAATGGTTTGTTTTGAGAAACCTTAGTACACATTTAATTATTTTTCTCATGTGAAATACTTTCAGCAGTACTATAGATTTCTCATCAAATTTCGCAATTTAGGAGATCGTATTAATCAATATATGAACCAACTACTCAATGGAAAATGCGTACACCTAAATGAAATAATAAACGACCCATTATTTGAAATAAGTAATTTCTGCCAGTAAATTCAGATAATCATCAAATTTGTTAAATGATTGTCGTAGACTAATTTTTCACTGTTGAGATGAAAATTAGTACATGTTTGCAATGAAAATATTGATTGTATAGAGCACTAAGTGTGTAGGAAGAGATGCTTTCTAAATTTGATTCAATCAATATTGAATTTAATAACGTGAATTTATTTGCACAACACTCTGTTTTGCAATTTTAATGTTCCGGTAATGTTCATTGGGAAAGCATTATTGAGCGAGATTATTCACTTTATGTTATGCATTTTCCGTATCCTCCTTGTTGCCAACTCAATACATCATGTTATTAGAAATTCTAGCACAGTTAGCTTGAATGTGGTTATCACATTTCAAGATTTTAATAATAAGACTACTGTAGTGGAAAGTATGTCAATGCATAGTCAATGTTATCTATTATGTGAAATAAAATGATAATGTTTCTCTGTTGTCGATTCGATTACTAGTATATTCTTTTTCTCGTTAACACGTTTTTGTGAAAGAAGCACCATATCACAGCCGATTCATTAAATCTTTGGCTAGACCAATAATGCATTTAAAAACATCTTCACAGAGTTCCTAAAACACCAGTCATGGTTCATTAATTCGATCCACTACTTGGCTTAGTTGAACCGTCTATACGATTACACGCTAGATAAATGGATTTCATAAAGTGTGTTTTCTTAAGATAGCTCTGATTAAAACAGCGTTTAAACTAACTTACAAACAACCTACTTGATGCGTTCCTGCCTCCTCAAATGAAAATGCCTGGTTACGCCACTGTTTGCATGCAATTTTGTTTTGAGCTCATAATTTGTAATTGAAATATTTTGATGTGTGCAGGTGTTTTACATACGGTGACTTTTTGTGAAATAGAATCTTTAACACTTTGAAAGTACCCGTGGGTACATTTATAATGTATACTTTCCCATTTACATTTATAATGGTAAAACCTAATATGTTTCTTCCAAAATTCAAAAAAAAAAAAAAAAAAAAACCACATTTCAGCTTTGATCGAATGCTGATGGCGTTATACAATACTCATGATTGATTAACTCTTTTTTGTGTTTACTGAGGAACATTAAATCAGGATGTTGTTTTGATTGTTTTGCCTTCAAGATGTAGTCACTGATGAATTTCGGAAAACATGAAGTATTCAAGACGACTTTCTTTGTAGTGTTATTAAAATCAGTTGTTTACATGAGTGTGAGTTTTTCATGACTCGGTGGATCGACGTCTGTATTCAGTCTCTATCGACATCGATGTTGAAGTCTTTTACAATATACGCATATTTAGGTGCGTCGGGTTAGACACTGCATAATATGCCGTATTTAGTATTGCAGTTCTTCATGATTAAATATTTGTATGATAACCACAGAGCACGACCTTTTATACGCATTTTTAACATGATGTATATTTTGGTAATCCATTTTTATTTTACTACCTCTTACTATTGTTGTTGGATTTAATTCGTGGACGCGTACTCAGAGCCTAGTGCGTACAAGCGAACTAAAAAACCTTGAAAATATACGCTTGCGTCAGGGACCACTGCGTACTTGCTATAAACACGCGTTCACGAATTAAATCCAACATCTATACGTATTACATAACTATACCATGTTTTTATTCAAATACTGCTATGTATACGCGATGATATAATTACCCTTACAGGTTTCCTAGGATTTTCATTTGGTTAATGGTTTGAATGAGTCGGGTTACGCAGAATAAATATAGCCTTGATTCAAGGCATTTATTGTCTGTTTTCAGTTTATTCATATCCCATTGAATTCTAAAATTCCTAATATCCCTACATATATCTTGTCCTTAAATGACTTTTTGCATGCTTCAATATTTGTATCAAATTTACTACCTAGCACCTGTCTTAAAATATCCCCCTGTCATAGTAGTCACAATTTTCCTACTTACATAAATTTGAAACTGAACTTAGGGATTGATCTGTTGGACATTAGGCCTAAGGGAGTGACCATTCCTAGAGTTATTATGGTTTTGGTAGGAATGCAGGATGTTTTGATGCTTGTGTTATCTTATAGACAATCTGACAAACACTTTGTTGGGTAGTGGATGGTTGGGTCATAGCCAAGGTGACCATATCATGTTACTTTGGTCTATCATAAGGGCTCATATTGGATAGTACTGGCATATCAAACTTTGGGTGTGTAATTTTTTATATTATTGTTGATTGGAAAACATGTGAAAAGAAACAAATTGAAGCCATTTACAGTGTTTTATCAAACTGATCAAATAATGACAAAGACAGGGACAGAAGTGGCATATGTTGATCAAAGACTTGGAGCAAGTCTACATAAATAGAACACTGTTATGTTGCTATTGTGATTTTCTTGTTCAAACAAATATTGCGTTCATTATGAAAATGAGTAAAATGCACATAACTTATCCTTGCCTTGCGGTATATCTGAGAGGACATGTTTCAATATCAAATTATTATGTGTTTTTGCACGGCACTCAATTTTGCAAATTTCCTGGTACAGTACATTCAAGTGTAAAATATTGAGAGTGAATTCCTCCAATTTATATATTACTTTTTTCGACTTACCTTTCGCTGTCACCTCGATACATCATGTTATTAGAAATGCGATCTGAATGAGGTACTGAAGTGGTTATCACATTTCATAATAGATACTTTAATAACGAGGCGGTTGTAAAGGAGATGCGTGTATGATATATCACATGCAAAGTCTTCGTTGGCACAATCAATCCAAGCGCCTCGAAGCTTATTCGTCGCGAATAGGTGTGCCATTTTTGACAATTTTATGCATTTTTCTCACGTAAAGTAAATCGATTTGATATAAGATATTTGAGTTTCATAATGTAGTAGAGCAGCTTTATGTGTTAAAACGGTATGAGCATGTTTTTCTAAAGGAGGTCGGTATTTCAACTCGAACGGTAATGGAGACGTGGTGCATGCACTAAGTCTCCATTATGTACTTGAAAGCTTTGAAGTTTTAATTTGGTATTAATCGGAACCATAGTTGAATTTGTTTTAAAAATAGAAAGAAAATGGTATCAAAATGTGCTTTCGAAGATAATACGGAGACTGCGAAAAAAGAGTTTATAGTAAACGTGAACGTAAAAGAACTTGATAATCTTTTTCTATTCATGAATATTTCCATGAGTAACCCATGAATAACAAAAGAATTTATGCTCACGCTTACCTAAACGGTATCTGTACAATCGCTCTATTGTAAGCTGGCCAGTTTTTCAGCAAATGGTTGTAAATACTATATCCGTGATATTAGGCGATGTAATGAATGAATATACATCCTGTTTTAGGTGTGTAAGAAGTAAAAACGGACGATGAAAAGGAGTTATACATGCATTGTATGTGGTTGTTTTAAATTTGAAATCTTTTGAAAAGAGATGTTTTTTATCATTCTTACATCACATTCATATTATTTTTCCATATATATATTATGTGTCCTGTGTGTGTGTGTTTTGTTTTTTTCGTGAATTTTCTCATTTGTTTGTGACAAGAACAGCTTGCCAACTTACTCCATTGTAACCATAAGATGTATATTCCACTTGCGCTGTTTTTTATATTTCAATCAATAGAATCTTATTATTCTCACATAAAGATAAAGATGAAAGCATGGTATTCCATTTCCGTAGGCTGCATCAATCACTCAATACTATATCCTTTTTCAAAGTACATAATAGTTAATAGCTGAATGGCTTGTGGTCATTGCTCTGCTTTAAAGGTCTTCAAGGTCATTAAACAGCAAGAATTTGTCATTACTGCGAATCTCGGATGATCAGTGACCATTATTCCGACGTTAGCAGTACACAGATAATATTTCTTATTAAGGCTACAGTCCCTAAAAACGTCTCGTTCGGCTGAATGTCATGTTTACTGCAAGTTTTAACCTACTTACACCTATCAGAATATCACAATTTTTGGCATACATATTAAATAGAGTCTCTAGTTTATACATGGAACTTTACTAGTGATTTCACATCCATTATCAAGGTCAAAATGACGCCTAAAGACTACTTCGAAAAAGTTGACCCTTTTTCGCCGAAACCTCATAATTTCATGATGTTCGAACAATTCGACTGGTTTCAAATTTTGACAGATTGTAGGCTTAAATCATATTGAATTACAAACAATATTTTATAAATATGCTGATTTGATTTTGAATGATAATGTAACAAACCCGGGTTGTTTTGCCCGAAAATCCGGACGTGAATTACGACTCTGAGGTTGCCCTGTTTGAGCTGTGAATTGCATGTTTTAAGTATCTACATTATCTACATTTTGTCTGATATACGCATTCGCATAATTTACTTACAAATTGAGCATTCCAATGAGGCAAAAATTGCAATTTTTATGTAAACAAAACAAAAATACGGCATTCTATGTTTATGTTTTAGATTTTAGTCCACGTTCTCAACGCTTCCTTGATAGCTCAGCGGTAGATCTTTCACTTCGTAATGCATGACGCCATAATCCATGGTTCGAGTCCCCGCAAAGGCAGTGGAAACTATTTATCTTTTCATGATTGAAAAATAGTTAGGATTCACATTTTCCTGAGCATATGTATTCCTCGTACCCTTAACCTGTAGAAACACCGTAAGATGAAAATAAGATTGTAGGCATGATAAGCGAACAAATTCCTATAGTGCTTCAGATTGTCAAAGTTTTATATCCGTCATCATTTAAATTCGTGACAAAATTGGACCATGCATTTATATCATTAGATCCACCAAAAGAGCACATTCCAATCTTTGTTTTACCATACCTGTCAGTTATAGTCGATGGCGATGTTTCACTCTTAAAGCCTTGAGAATGTGTCGTAAGAATAGCCGGCCTCGGCGGCAACTCTCAAGTTTTCATCAGTGTAACATCTATAAGCTAACAGGATTTGTTGAAAGAGTTTTCAAACATTGAAAAGGTTTTATATTGTGCAATTTTAAAGCATATTACACTCTTATGTTCATAAAAATAATTACATGTGCTTATCCCTGTTTGCATTTAACAACTGTTGCTGAAGTAAATACTTATTCAATTATTTCAAAAAATGTAAACAACATGAATGATTTTTATTACACTTTTATTCGCCGTCATTTTCCTGACACACAAAGTTGTATAAGCATAAGTTGGTTTGAAAATGTATATAAATGATCTCATTTATCTATTTGTAATAAATGTAAGTGATAAATTAACCCTAACACGTCACAGTCCAACAAAATCCAACAAGTAAAAATCAACTGAAGAAATTCAAAATACGTCACAGATGGGCACGAAATGGCTGCCATGGCAGGCCATACTCGGTGGCTTGCCATAGGTGGACATGGGATCAGAATGCCAGAGGTCGAGGCTTCAAATCCCAGGGTAAACAGGAAATTTTTGTATGACGTATTCGGACTTCGAGTTTTTAAGAGAGATAAACCGTGGAGATGTGGGACCGGGCACTTCGTGACGTCACTAGCCGCCTGTCACGTGATCATACCCAGGAGTCAGATGACGGTTGAAGACCTTTGGTTATATTTTACAGAATATAGCTATTTGGGTATTATTTTTACTCCATCTGGTTCTTTTACAAAGGCTATAAACCTCCTTAAGGACAAGGTTAGCAAAGCCTTCTTTAAAATTAGAGAACATTTGTACAGTAGTTCTAGTAAATGTAGTTTTAAGTTATTTTTTACTCTTATTAGACCTATCATTCGTTATGGTTGTGAAGTTTGGTCTCCTTTCTTGTTGAAAAATTTAAATGATAGCAATTTCATTAATATCTGTGACAAAGTCAGCGGTGAAACACTTCATATTAAACTTTGTAAGCTGGTCTTAGGTGTTCATCGTAAAGCTTCTAATTATGCATTAAGAGGTGAGTTAGGCAGCTATCCACTATTGCTCTTTATGTTAAGTTTATCTTTGAAATATTGGTGGAAATTGAATAATGATTGTATGT
Source organism: Ophiothrix spiculata (assembly GCA_000969725.1). Taxonomy (NCBI): domain Eukaryota; kingdom Metazoa; phylum Echinodermata; class Ophiuroidea; order Amphilepidida; family Ophiotrichidae; genus Ophiothrix; species Ophiothrix spiculata. Next base: position 28,393 of record JXSR01S014315.1, on the reverse strand, counting down.
CAGGCAAGTCTTCTCTTGTTGTACAGGCCTTGCTTCAAGACAGAACTTTTCAGAATAATAATTATTTTACTTGGTCTAAAGGTGTTAAAAACATTTGTAGTTTAATTGGAAAATTTGATGTTTGGAATAAACCTAATATTCTTTGTAAGACTTCAATTATTAGCCAAGCTTCGTATATCGACGAAGCGAAGGCTTATGTGGTCACATCAAATGTGCTTCAGCGCTCACGTGTGGAGAACCATTTACTAGTGTCCTTTTTTGTTGCCAAGCGATCATACACAGTCATTGTTTCACGGGTAGTGCAATATCACAGTGCCCGTAAAATGTTAAGTCCATAGAGTTGTATTAGGTATGCCGGAACAAGTTTCACCTTTTTGTGATTGTTTGAAAAAATTTTGAACGTGTGTATGAAATAGTATTTGTCTATGTGCATGCATCGTTCGATTCCTTTTTTAAGAAAAGGTTATCGTTTTCGCCAAATAAATGATTTAGACTTGTAGCGTTACACTGCA
>JXSR01S014315.1:0-19998 GCA_000969725.1 Ophiothrix spiculata | reverse complement strand
CACCAAAACAAGCAAATTTAGGTCGTTTTTTAATAAAATACTACACAAAATGCTTGGGAAACTGCTAAAAAACGACTAAAATTATTTTAGGGTCGACCAAAACGAAATTGTTTCCTCCAAAAGGTCCACTTTTTGAAAATCTGCACCCCCCTCGAAAAAATCCTGGCTACGGGCCTGGTCTCTCGGACATTTTTGATATTGAAAATCTCCCTCTTGACCAACTTCTTTATTTCTTTAATGAGCTCACAAGAGTATGATATTGTTAAATCTGTTGTACAGTTTACATCCATTGTATATAATATCCGTACTAATGTAAAGTAATATTCTTGTGTTGACATTTTAAATATTATACATTTTCAATGTCTTTGTATGTTTGACTACACCTGTATATTGGGTAATTGTCAAATTGGCAAAAGTAAGTTCCGCAGTATTTTGATTGATTTATCATAATTTGGTTTCTTTCAGTACAATATCTATATCATGATATGTTGAACAAAAATTTAAGTGTATTGAAATTCGTAATTCTTCTAAGACTTCATTTGATTCTTGATTCTAGTCATAGTCATACAAAATATCAGAATCTCGGACTGTTTAAAATATTGTTTATGCTGATGCTGATGAAATTATCAGATATCGCTCGAATATTATGAAGTACTCAATATACTATTGGAGAGCGTTTTCATGTCATAATGTTTTGTCACGAGTTGTTGAAGAAAAATTACCATCTTTGCGAACTTCAGATACTGCTTGAATTCTACTGGCAGATATTTCAGATTCATGATTCACACATGCGCACAGATATGATGAATATAGATTCAACTGGTTCAGGAATAGGATATCACGGTCATTATGCACAAGCTGCGTGTATTGACTGCTAGGTATTACAAGACTCCTGCGAATGTGAAAAATGTTAGCGACATTGCAGGCAATTCAAAGTTAAAACAAAAAGAAAACCTTGTGGAGTTTATTGGATTACACAACCTGTGTTTGTGTTTGCAACACAATCCGTGCAGTGCAATTTATTTGTTAGCTTTTTTGGATCAGTGAAAACGTGGAATTATACTTGCTAGTAGAATATAAAAATCGACCTATGTATATATCAAAACACTTTGGTAAGTGCATAAGCAGTTATTGCATCTACTTTTTTGCTGTTATTGTTGTTATTGTTGATTAATTGCTTTTTCTTTTTACACAATTCAGTTTGAAAAGCATAGATGTTCAAATTATAAGAAAGCTTGGGTTTGGTATGCATTTATGAAACGAATTTCGTTTGATCATTGAGCCTCCAATTGCCTAGCTGATCCTTGTCAGCATGTTGCGTGTATTGATCATTATATTATTATCATTTAGGTATGTTCATTTACTGCAAGCTAATAATTCGATTTTCTAAGTTGCTAACTTTATTTGCTTTAGGTCTTTTAATATATAGGCCTACATATTTCGTATTTGAGGTCATTCTCATAGTGCACTTTGGTGATTTTGTGAAAATAAAATATTTTATTTTATTTAAAGTAAAATGAAGCACTTGATTTTATGTAGGGTATGCTTTAGTGTTATTAATGGCAGTGGATATTGTACAGTAACTTCCTCTAACTTAATCGACGGAAATGCCGGACAAAGAGACTATAGAGGTCTGCTGACTGACCCTGCTGAACTTTCGGATGGTTTGCTCATTTCATATCAGTGCTAGCAATATGCAATTTCCATTATTTTGAGGAAAAATCTGATAAGAATTTAAAATACTGGCATTGCAGTCATTTTCAATTTCTCTATAATTACTGAGGTACTAGTATAAAGGGCTAGATAAGACTTCGTCATTTTCGTAGTTTGTAGACATTTTCATTCAGAATTTTGGTGATCTCGTGGTGATTATTTTTTAAGAATGGTGTAAATTGTCATGCTGAATGAAAATTTTTCACGTATAATGTCACCATTGTGTAAAACATAACCATCATTTCTAGAAGAGATTAGAATATCTCGTATATAGCTCGTAGAAATCATGATATCAAACACTATTCTACCCATCAGTAATCACTTGAAAACGTGAAATGGTGAAAAATATGTGTCCATTTAATACATTCTGCATAAGGTGAAAATTTAGAATAAAAATGTTCATTCAGAATGAACAGTTTACACCATTGTAGAAAATTTACACCAATGATAACATTCCTAATGTAAATGACTACAATAATGACGAAGTGTATCTAGGCCTTTAAAAACATTTCATTTTCCTTTATTGTTTTGTTTGTTATAAACATTGTTTGTGTTAAGACCTGATTGTACTTATTTTATCACAGAAAGGTAGGTAAAAGTCCAAGTAAAAACGGATATTGTTGGTTCCCTTTATATGTGGGCTCAATTGTTCAGACAACTGACATATCTTGGACGATACTGGCAATCAAACGGAAACGCTATAACCAAAGTATTCTAGCACAATAGCTAGAATACTCAGTATATATAACAGTACTCAACTAAATACGAAACAGTCTGATGTCTCTTAGAGGACTCATATTGGAGTTTCCTGATCATCAGCTTCAGTTGAACATTGATAAAATTATAAGTAATATAGGTAAGTGCAGTGCTGTCCGATTTAAAAACAACATTATTTATTTCCATTACCATGGCCATGATGATCTTTTTAAAACAATTTAAAATAAAAATAAAAAACCCTCTTTTCTATAAACAATACGCAATATAGACCTTGAGTATACTTGTTTGCAGCCATCGTTTATCAAAATAACGACTGAATAATGTACACTGTGGTTTCTTGTTTTGAACTTGTCTTGAATAAAAAGTGTTGACCAATGTCATGTAAATAATAAAGCGATTAATAATAATAATAATAATAAAACGGTGCTTATGAAGCGCCTAACACCGGAGTCTCTAAGCGCTATACAATCATAAGAAAACTAAACAGTTACATACATAGACATAATATACAAAAATAAATCGAAAATCGAAATTTCTTTCCAATATTCTGTCTTTCACACCACGGAGGCGTCCCTTGAATTTATACATACATACATATATATACTAAGCAAGGCATGAACGAAATACAGTTATATGAAAACAAGGAACTTATTTACCAAAAGCAAGTTTAAACAAATGTGTCTTAAGGCAAGATTTAAATTGATTGACAGTTTGACAATTCTTTACATGAAGTGGCAGAGTATTCCAAAGGACAGCAGAAGCTTTTTGGAAAGAACGATCACCATAAGTAGCATTAGCTTTTGATGAAGACACAATTTTAAATTGAGAAGCAGAACGTAAATTGCGAGGTGGAATATTCTTCTTAACAAGGTCCTGCAGATACACAGGTGCCAATCCATGTAGAGATTTATATGTTAAGACTAAAACTTTGAACTTAATACGGTATTCTACTGGCAGCTAATGTAATTGTTGCAAGACAGGAGTAATATGATCACAAAAATTAAGGCACCTTAAGCTCATTATCCATAGTTTTATATACATTACATTTGTCTCCTTCGGAAATTTACACGTTGAAAATGGGTGGTTTCCCCTCTGATTCAAACCCAGGACCTCTCGCGTCCCGATCCATCAATCACTGATGCAAGACAACGGGTATACATGATGGACTTGAGCAAATTTTGTTAAATGGGATTTTGCGAGATTCAATAGTGTGTAAGGTTATCATGTTAAAATGTATTATGAAATAAACTAGTAGAATTGTTGTTTATTAAAATACATGAATAAAGATATTAAATGCTTGCATTAAAAATAGGTTATGTTTTTCAATTATGTCATAAGCAATCGCCTGTGTGTTTCATGAACTAGAGATAATCATTTCATGATGTTTACATTCTTTGAGATAAGTCTGTTTAAAACCGCCTTTATCAGAATCTAAACAGCTTTTTTGATAACTTCTCAAACAAGAAACATATCCTTCATGCCAGTACCATTAACAAGGTACTGACATGAAGGATATGTTTCTTGTGTATTGTACACTTTCGTAAATGACTTTGCAATCAATTGTTTTCATGTATTTTGCACACGTTTGTAATGAAACAAATCTGACTATATTCTTAAACACTTCAGCAACATAATCAAGGTATATACAATGTTGTCAAGATGTCGAGTGTCCCTGTGGGTACATATACAATACATATTTGATTGGAAGAGCCTAAAGTATTAGTCCCTGACATTTACGATACGTTAAAACTGCCAACCTTCCTTAGAAAAGATCTGCTTTTAATATTTTTCTATTACTGATTGAAACTAATCTAAACTAAACTTAAAGTGTGTTAAATGTTTATGATAGTAATTTTGCAACACTATGTCTGTATATACTGTTCGTAATGAGGAGCATACAATCAAGACGTTATGTTGACAATTGCCTTCAAGTTATAGTCACTTGTTCGGAATACATGAAGTAATCATGTCGACTTGTCCTATGCCATGTCAATGCCTTATTTTGTCAAACATCAAACGATTAGACAGAAAATGCTACCATCTGCAAACTTTTTGAGCCTTACCCCGGGGGGGGGGGGGGGGGGCGGCCCTTAGCTATAGGGTGTACACATGCGTGAACAAATGTTTTCAAAATACCCCCTAAACACGTTTTTCGAGTAGCCTTAAAAACGACCCCTAAACAAGGATTTCACGCCGTTATTCATTTCATTTTACCCCCTTAACAAGTTTTTTTCTAAATAAACACCCCTCAAACAAGTTTAAACCCTATGCCCTGAATTAAGTATAAAAAATTACCCCCAAACACGATTGGTCGGATTTTGAAAATATACCCCTTTTTGTTGAAAATCAGTGTTTTCTGACCCCTAAACACGAAACGTACGGACCGTGCCTCGTGACAAAAATACCCCCCTTTTTCCGTGTTTTTTTGTTCACGCATGTGTACAAAAGTATGGCTAAGTGGCCCCCCAGGCCCCCTAACACTTTTGAGCACTTCCCCCTTTTCGTCGGAAATTTACATGTTAAAAATGTGTGGTTTCTCCAGATTCGTTCGGCGGACCTCCCTCACCCCGGTCCAATTTTCACTATGTCAAGGCCATGTCAGCGATTTCGTGGTCATATCTAACTTCGGTTTATGACATATTCGAACTTTCGTGTTTTCTTGATTTTGTGGAATGGCATTTTGTGAGATTCAGTGGGGTTAGGGTTAAACCCTTATTGAAAAAGCAAGGAATCGTCAATCAAAATTCTTGGATTGCCTGATGGCAAACCAGCTTGAGAGAGGGTAGAGGAAACCTGTTCGACAATTAACTCTGTTTCTGAACAACGTATATATCCAGTTTGTACAAGGTGATACGTAGAGCAGATTGAACCAGAATCAAGTGTCTGCATTGGCTCAGTCGCGACCGCATGCTTGATCCAGCGTACCACTACTTTAAGTGGTACGTTGGATCCACCTGACATAGCTGGATTGAGCAAATACGCTGCATTGAGCGATAGTTGCACATTGGATATTAAAGAAGATCTTACAATCATCTCTTCTTCTATCTAGTAGTCATATTTCAGTGAAATTGGATGGCACATTAAATGTTAATAATTGTATAGAAGTTGCAGGAGATCGCAATACTTGTGAGTCTACAGGGGTCGAATTGAAAAGACCAGTATATGTGCCCCGTCATATCGAAAGGTACCTTACGGGTCCCAAAATGAAAATTGATTTTTTGGTCTCATCTGAAAGATTATATTTTAGCTTTAAAATGACACCTTGCTTTTGGCTATTGGATGCTCGATTAAAAAGTAACATCTTAATTGGTAAAAGGCATCGGGCTGATTCAGAAAAGTATAGTTCTGAGAAAATCGAGTTTAAAGTGTCTGTACTAGTAAAACTAGAACGGAGAAAGACATTTTACCACGGATTTTAGAACATTTGTCTTATGTTTTAGATGTTGGATATTCAGTGTCGAAGTGTTACGTGTAATCCGATTATCACCAAGACAACTGGTTCACGCTTTCTAGTTTTGAACCATGATCGAAATGATCACCATGCAAATGCATTGCACTAACCGTTGTCAGGGGATGTGCGTGAATCAGTTACTGGGGAAGTAACATAATCACTACGATACTGAATTAATGATGATAGTATCTGGAAACTTAAGTTGCTTTTGGTCAGATTTGATAGGTTATCTTGTTGGTTGTGAAATGGAACTCCTAATGTGATAAATTTTCTAATGTACTGCCATGGTAAGGGACCAACAACAAAATGGGTCAAAAACTAGATTTTGTTGGTCAAATTTGATTTGACCCCGCCTTTGTCAAGATCACTTCCCCACTCAAGTTGAGTGGTCATATGGAATGTTATCTGTAGTAGAGTGATAAGCAAGTGATTGAATGTCTTGGTCACGCTTGACTGCGCCAAGAAAATACTTGGAAGCAAAGCCCAAAATGACCCTTCAACGCCCCTCGATTTACAAAAATAGCGTTTTGGTGAACGTGGAATGGTTCCCGGCGGTATATGACATCTTAAAAGGTTTTGAGCGTGATCTGCTTTCAGCGACCACGCTGAATCAAGGTGCATTGAGTCAAAATAACAAACTAGTTTGGCAATTAATGGACACTCACTGCTTTCTTTTCTGGTAATTTGTTTTCATTTGGTCAAAAGTTAAGCAAACAAGAAACACTTCCTTACAAGTAAGAATATTTACTGCAGTTTCAAAATACAATGTGTAGTTGAGCAGAATGTATTTCAGACCTGAAATGTCGCTCCATTGAACGCCGGTAACAGGGCTGTACGCTGAATGGATCGTCTGGTCCTGATTGAACTTGTAGTCGACTTCTCTAACGCAACATTGGTTTCACGCTTCATTTTATCATGTCGTGGTCTATGAAAAGCGTACTTTTAATCCAGGCAGACTATGATTACACCAGGACTTGCGCGAGTTGCCAGCGAGTATAAATTTGGTGAAGGAGCTCGCAGCGTTTTTAGCCTTGCTCATACTAGGACAAATTTCTAACGTAAAGTGGCGAATGATATCAAAATTCAATGGACGTAACGCAACGACAAAATACTATTTACTTCGGCATTCTGCGTTTGCCAGCGAATTATTTAGTGTCAAGTGACTGTAACAAACAATGCTGGGCGGGAAATTCAAAATTGTAATTAAAGTTCCTGGCGGTGCCATCTATTCGTCAAAGTCTGAGCCTGCCTATGTCTCTTTTTGAAAGAATGGCGAGCTGTGATAGAGTTTTTAAATTTTGAAATAGTAATTACCAATACTCGGGCTATGTTCACCCTGGAAAAAATCGAGTACAATTCTAGTACACATTCCTGAGGTGCAAATTTTGAACACAGATTCGAGTACAATTTAAGTACTCGAATTGTACTTAAATTGTACTCGAATCTGTGTTCCAAATTTGCACCTCAGGAATGTGTACTAGAATTGTGCTCGATTGTTTCCAGGGCAGCCGAGTTCGCCGAATTAGCCAATTTTACTAATCGGTCGACAATTCTTTCTACATGTATGAAGCATAAGTCTACGCGATGAGGTAAATGCTTTTTATGTTTTCTAAGATTTTAATTTGATATTGATAAACGTTTTAAATGATTTGGCTACTCAAAACAAACTCAACACTGTCATGTGTACTGTATCTATATCTTGTTCAAACAATTTATGAAAATGCAAATTACGTATGCATTTTACTTTAATGGCCATTATGGAGTCATTATGTGTGTGTTTGCACAGCTCTTACGTTTTCCTGGTACTTTCAAGTGTGAAACATTGAGAGTGAAATCTTCCAATTTATATATTACTTTTTCAACTTCCCGTTTGTTGTCACCTCGATATATCATGTTATGAGAAAATCGATCTGTATGAGGTTTTGGAGTGGTTATCAAATTTCATAATAGATACTTTAATAACGAGACAGTTGTAAAGGACATGCGCACATGCAAAACCTTCGTTGGTTCAATCAATCAAGTGCCTCGGAGCTGAAACGACGAAAATAGATGTGCCATATTTGACATTATTTTTGTGCATTTTTCTCACGTAAAGTACATCGATTTGTTAGAAGATATTTAAATTGCATGTATATGTAAGCAGTTTTATTACTTTTAACAGTATATTTGCTTAAATTAAAATACCCATGTTTTTACTACACTCTACACTCTTAAAAGAAAAGAGTGAGCTGTCACTCTTTCTTAGAGTGATTTTTTTTCACTCCAAAGAGTGACATTTCACTCTTTTTGAGTGAAATCGAACGGGGTTTCACTCTTAAAGAGTGAAATGTCACTCTTATAGAGTTATAATTCACTCTTTGAGGGAGTGAAAATTGTCACTCTTTTAAATATTGGTCACTGATATGGCTCTTTTCAAAAGAGCGGTATCAGTGACCAATCTTTAAAAGAGTGACAATTTTCACTCCCTTAAAGAGTGAATTATAACTCTATAAGAGTGACATTTCACTCTTTAAGAGTGAAACCCCGTTCGATTTCACTCGAAAAGAGTGAAATGTCACTCTATTGGAGTGAAAAAAAAATCACTCTAAGAAAGAGTGAGCGGTCTTTTAAGAGTGTATAATTTACTTTTAACTGATTGACCTTGACCCATTATGCAAGGTTTCAACCATAGCTTGTGTCTTGTTTTCTCTTGAGAAGCAAAAGAAAGTATGCAACCCTGGGGATGAGGCTGTTATGTAAATACAAAAGAAATAGAAAATAGGTATACCAATTAATGAGATATTACGGCACCTTTCGTGATGATCAGGTATGGTGGTCTAGAGATCCCATACACATATCGAATCCGCCATTACGTCTAAACTTTACACAGTTTAGAGCTTCGCGCCACTTTTTATACTTAAATGGTTTAATCACTTTAAACCGCAACGTTTAAAAGCTTTCTAGCTTAAACTTTTAGATTTTAAATATCGTTAAACTTTATTTCTTAAAACAGCGTATTTTTAACTTTTGAAATTAGAATGTATGAAATTATGAGGTTTCGGCGGAAAAAGGCATCAACTTTTTCGAAGTAGTCCGTTGACGCCATTTTAACCATGATAATGGAAATGAAATCACTAGTAAAGATTCATGTATAAACTAGAGACCCTATATGTATGCCAAAATTTGTGATATTCTGACATGTGTAAGTTGGCATAAACTTGCAGTAAACATGACGTTCCGTCGTCTCGCTTGCGAAAAAATACAGTAGCTTTTAAGTCCAAAATAGTTGATTACATAATATCAATACTCGATGATGCAGCGTTCTTAATGATACACTCAAATACACAATAACATGTACCCAATATATATTCAATACTCTTTAGCTTATATAAGTCATAGAAAAGGAACTTTAAACGCTCATATCTTAAAACTAGTATTTTGTGACTAAAGTACTGCTTCCAGTCTGCCTTCGTTTCTTTTTCACAACACCCGAAACCGTGGATGTTAGAGGTTTACAAAGTGTAGATTTAAACATTCATAACCATTTTGATACTAGAAACTCCCTCATCAATCTCCACCCTGACATTTTCGAAATCTGCAGCCAATTCTTTTCATGCTTTTTGAAGGAGTAATCTTTCCCCTGTATTGACACTCTTTCTTTGTTGAATTTGTTTTGTGTAGTGCCTGAAGAAAGATTTTAAGGCTATTATGCTTGTCAATTACGTTTTTGGCAAAGTATAAGAACATGAATTCTCAGAAAGTTTATCTCTAACAGGCAAGTTTTAAGATTTTGTAAAATAATCTTATCTAACCTTCTACCTCAGACAACGAATTTATTAATCACCTCTCGTACGATGTAAAATATTTGTGCATTTTCAGTTCGCCCAGTTTTTTTTAATTATTATTATTATTATTATAACTGTAGTTGAAAATCGACTTTTGATACAGCCCTAATTGTTGTTTACTATACCAAAAAGTTGTAAGCATATCACCAGTATCAGAGTATGGATGAAATCTACGTTCCCAGTGTATTCCATATCCATTTCTCAGACAACAAATCCCAGAGTTTCCTTATTAGCAAGTGATGAGTTCCCGGGGATGATTTGTCCCTTCGTTGATTTATTTTTCGGTTTTCATGTGCAGGTTAGCTTTAATGTTGTCAAAGCTGTATCAATATTGTCTAATTGAATAGGTTCCACGGCACAAATTGATATTCCTATTGTTTTACATGAAAATAGTGCGTGTTATTTAGCTCAAAATCTCACATTTTTATATTACCAATGCAATAAAACCATTGATTTTCCAAAAACAATGAAATTTTCTTTCATTTAACAAGAATTTTAAGTGGGATTGAGCTGCTTGATTTTCCCCTACACTACCCTACATATTTACCATGTTAAACGGCAGCTCGTGTTCTGGATGATTTCTAGACTATTTTTGCGTCGCTCAATTTAGAGAGTCATGATCGTTTATGAGCTTATATTTGAGAAAAATGAGATTTATGCATCAATATTTGTCGACAGACATCCAAAGAAAAAATAAAGAACAAAACTAAGCCACTCAACCTACATTTCAACTACTTTTGAGACGCTTTAGTGCAACCGGTATGTCGTGCAATGTCGGCGCCCATGAGCCATGTGCTGGGTAGACCAATTATTAGTGGTGTGGAATCAATACAAAGTATCATGGACCACAGGTTACATACCACTAAATTTATAGCTACAAGGAACACGTTGTGGGATAAATTTTAGGATAAACATAAGGTTACTAATCATAAAAAATATTGTGATGGGGATTTGATGTACACTGTATAATTACTACAGGACTTGAACATGACCCACTATCACAATGTACGTCTTATATGACAAGTAGAGTCTATAATTAATAGATTATACAATAGTCTTGAATTAACATAACTTTCAGAAATCAAAAATGACGTCCACAATATGTCAAGAATGGTTAACATTTTAACGATTTCTGTCTAAAATTGTGTGTATTTCAGGTCATCCGATCTTGTTCAAATTTGGATTAGTTTATGTTACCGTTGCTGTCACTAACATTGGCAGTCTGATTTTTTATTAGCAATTCCTAAGTAAGTATTTGTTCTACAATCTGAAAACATCTTAATAAAGTGTTATGATCCAAACTGCGTTAAATTCTGCGATTACATTGAAAAGGCTTTAACTTTGACGCCATTTTGAATTTGTTTCTCTGAACCAAATCAATGATCAAGGCTTAAAGGTGGTTGGTTTTAATTTAATTTTCAATGTCATATGAAAGATGACCACTAAAGGGGCCCAAGTTTCAAATTTCAGCCTAATCGGTCAAACCGTTTTAATTTTATGGTCAATTAAGTATTTCAGAGCTGTGTATATGTTACTTTGAAAAATTAATTATGGTTACCATAATTTGACACATTTTCATATGTATCTCCAAAATGAATCATAATTCAGCCATGAAATTTCACATGGGTTATGAGAAAAATATGAGCATCATTTTGGTACCAAAATCTAAAAAAGTATGGAAAATAGTTGAAGTAATCGGACCATGCTCCTTTAACATGTTTAAGTACCATGATCTATGCCAAAAATAGTGACAGAGAGTATTGTGGGTCTTGGTAAAATTAAAATGACATTCCTCCATCCGTTTGTGAAAACAGACTTCAAAATAATGTGGTCAATGCTCTCCTTCATAGATCTACAATAAGGTCATTTAACAGCAAGAATTTGCCATTACTGCGAATCTCGGATAATCACTGACCGTCATTCTAACGACAGGTTCATTACTAGGATTGGGTTTTATAACCCTTAAAAAGGTTATGGCGTAAGATGAAAATAAGACTGTCGTCGTGATAAGCGGAAAAATCATATAATGCTTTAGACTATTTTGATCCCAATTTTAAATACTTTGCAAAATAGGTCTATACATATAAATATTATTACGCCACATGAGTATATTCTAATCTTTTTCTACTGACCCCAATATTTGAAGTCGATGTTGATGATACACTTCGAAAACCTTGAGACGAATTGTAAGGATATTCGTCGTCTCCCAGTTTGCATCAGTGTTATATGATTAGATAACAGGATTTGTTGATAGAAGAGGTGGGTTTATATTGTAATGCAATTTGGAAGTACCTCGTTCTCTCTCGTATGCTTCGAATGAAAATTACCTTTGCATAGCCGTGTTTGCATTGAACAACTATTAGTGAAGTGATTCAATTCTGTTAATGAATGTAAACAACAAAAATGGTTCCTATTAATATACGTTACTTAAAGGAATCATGCATATTCACCCCAACTTCCGGGCTCATTTAGATGAACAAGCGTAATTTGTTTTTGTTTTTGCTTTTATTTCGATCAAATGATAAACTGAAACTGCTTAGGGGCGGCTTCAAAAATCAACCGGCGGTTGTCTGCCGGTTCTGGGCGGTTCAACCGGAATAAACAATAGCTAACGGCCCATAACTGGCAGACAACCGCCGGTTGAGTTTTGAAGCCGCCCCTTAGATTATAACTTAACTTTTCTGTGCAATGGAATATTTGATAAACGGTTGTTTTTTTTCTTCAAAATTGCGTTTGCTTCTCGTCATACAGTCATATCAAAATATCTACTTGAATCAGGATTTCGTTCTGTTTTGAATACTGTTCAAGATATTGAAATTATCAAAAACTCAATACTCAATCCAATTGGAAAGCGTTTTCATTTACTCATTGTTACATGTCGCAATAATTTTGTCACGCGTTGTTGAAGAGAAGTACCATCTTTTGCGAACTTTAAAAGAAACTGCTTGAATTTTACTGGCAGATATTTTAGATTCATGATATACACATGCGCATAGATAGATTCAGCTGCAGCAGGAACATGGTACTACACGGAAATGTTTCTACCCCGTATATACCATATGGCAAAGGAATAGGATATATCACGGTCATTATGCACAAGCTGCGTGTATTGACTGCTAGGTATTACAAGGCTCCTGCGAATGTGAACAATGTTCGTGACAATTAATGCAGGCTGTTGATAAATGAAATAGAGAACCTGCTTCAGTGGATTACAGAAGCTGCATTTGTGTTACATGTAGCAGCAAAATTACTGCAGTGCATTTGGTTAACTTTTAGGATCAGCGCAAATGTGAATTTATACTTGCTGGAAGATTTTAAGAATTTGCTTGTAAATCTACACATTGTGGTAAGTTAGCACAAAGCGGATTCGTCTATTTTTGTTGTTTCTTTGCCGTTTTGAACTGTTTGAAAGGTGTTGTTGTTCAATATAAGGAAACAAGGGTTTGATATGCAGACATTTCCTTTATTAAAGGAAAATTGTGTTCTATGATAGAGCTATTACATTTAAAATTGTCTGTACTTGTTGACCACATTTAGTGTATCTGTATTGATAATTGGATATGCTCATTGCTTGTGAACTAAGTTGCAAAGTATTATGTATTTTAGATAATTATCATAGTGACCATTTTAATAGCGATTTTGTTATAATTGAAAGTAGAATATTGAATGAAGCGCTTAATTTTATGTGCGGGATGTTTTATACTGATGCTAGAAAATAATACTGTCACAGTAAATTCCTATTCTTAATCGACAGAATTGCTGAAATTGTCCAGTTGAACTTATGGATGGTTCACTCATTTGAAAAAAGAAACATCTACAATTTTTTGATATACAGCCATTGCGAATATTGTCAATTTATCAATAATTAGGTTAAGAGTTAAAAAGTAGAAAATACGTTACTGTTAGCCGATTGTACTTATTTATCAAAGACAGGTAATAAGTCCAAGTAAAAACGGAAATTGTTGGGTCTCTATGTGGGCTTGATTGTTTAGACATTAAGTGTTACTGGTAAAAAGAACGGAAATGCTACAACAGTACCCGGTCATACTTGACACTCTACTTTCACGGTCTTTCCGGGGGTGCTCACTTTATCTCTATATACGAAAGAGCCTGGTGTCTTTCAGAGGGCTCATTATCATTATAGTTTTTACGTAATCCTCAGCTGCAGTTCAACCCCGGGGAAATGGATATGAGCCGTTCAATTTCAAAAACGTTTTCTTCTATTACCTCTATTACCCATATAATCTTACTATTCAATTTGGAAAGAAATCTATAACGATCCCAGTTCTAAAAACAATCCTTAAGACACCACGTTCTTCCAGTATGTATATTTGTTTGTGGCCATGGTTTCTTTAAATAACGAGTGAATAATGTGTGGTTGTTTTGTATTGCCCAACGAGAAATGACCAATGTCATGTAGATAAAGTGACAGAGAATGAGAAACTCAGTATTTGTGATTTGATAAACATTACAGGCACATAATTAAAAATCAGATGTATTAAATGCTATTAGTTAATTCTCTGTTTATTTTTTGAATGCAATACGAGAAACTGTTAATGGTTTGGGTTCATACCACACTAGGCTGTATGACGTGAAAATTGATTAGAAATGGTAAAAGAGCTTTAAAATAAGTATTTTTTATTGTTCATATTATTATTATGTTATTATTAAAAAGGCTGTTTATATATAACTACTCTTTCGTATTGCTTTGAGCTTGTAGATTCAGCATTCATGCCTACGGAGTGATAAAAGTGTCTGTCCTATTTCCTATATTCATACATGTGTCTGCAAATAAAATTGTGATTATGTTGATAATGCAAAAGCAATAGTTGCTCTCTAAGCGATGGTGAATATGATTACCAGAATATCACCTAATTGACTGAAATTCAAAATAGCAGAATGGAAGTTGGCTGTTGATAAAATTAATACTATATATATGCAGTGTCAATGTGATTAATGACTGAAAAACCTTTACTATCCCTATAAATGATATTACATAAGATTGTTTATTATCATTAGCCAACACCTTAGATTCAAGTAAGATGAGACCATTTTATTGCGTCACAACACCAGGCAAGCAAGAAAGATGATAATATAAACGAAAGCGAAAAGCAACTAACCCCAAGCGATGAGCTTATACATTATTTACCACAGTTACTATTTATTTTAGTGTAAGTGAATGATGCTCTCAGACTCATTTCAAGTGCATTGCTTGGAATATTACGAGAACTGTACAATCTTAAACCATTGGAATTTAAAAGTACTTGAATATTTAAAACATTCTCACTAAACATATATAATTGAATATTACCAAATGCCAAATGTATGCAGCACATAATGTTACAAAAAACAACAACAACCCAACATCTCTTGTAGTTTACTATTTAGAATAACTGATTAGTTATGCATGATATCTTAAGTATTTTATTGAGGTACGGAATTTAAATACTATTAATAACAACCTTATTTGCACCAATTGGCTACGAATGAGTATTGGATCATCTTCAAACCTTGAAATTCAACTCTTAAATCTAATAAACTAGGAATTCTTTAATCAATACTTCTAACATTCTTTTTCTCAGACAGGTTTCAATTTACAGGAGCTTATTTGGATAACTTCATTAACTTCATTTTTTTCTTTTCTTGATTATATTGCCAAAATATTTTTCTCATATCCCATTTAAAATTTCACGTCTGAAGCATTAATCGTTTTGGAGATACAGAAGAACGTTTATAAATACTCATTTCCACAGCAAGTTAGGCAGCTAAGAAATCCAAAGTTGCTCATTAGATTAAAAGTGTAAGATTCAACTTATGTATGTAAGAAATCAGTTCATGGTCCTTTTCCCGGGACCTAGAGGATTGTCAAGAAGATTCACAAGTTACAAACACTGCAATATTACACCTAATCAAGAAGATTAAGTTCTGTTTCGATAATCATCAAAATCTCTATCAAATTTGAAATTAACATGTAGAAAATGCAGGTTTATATTAAAATATGAATAATATGAACAGTTCTGTTCTAATGTAATCTGACCATTGATGAAGATCATGAAACGGGTATCTATTTAAAGAGAAAAGTACAAAATATTATTCGAAATCGATCTGTGTCTATCAGTATGCTTTGTATATTGTATTTTACAGTGATCCATTTCGTTACAAACACATTTGTAACAAACCTCATTTCAATTTTTTAATATCAGCCGGGAATTTTTTTTCTTTTTCAGAATATTCTGAATCAATCAAAATTACCGAAATGAGAATTCATTTTAATGTTTACTGAGGAGACGTGATATGGATATAGTAAATGTATATATATATTCCCATCTCATATCGTTTAATGTATGTATATGTTTTTGTCTCCTTGCCTTCTTATTCTTTGTCATGTTCAATTTTGAATGAAGATGATGCAAAAGAGCAATGGGAGCAAAAAGCGTTGGTACTTTTCTCATGTAAGCTAATTAGTTAGAATTAAGCTACTTAATTATTTATTAGCTGAAAAAATGTCACTTTACAAATGTTTATTTAATTTCTTCATTGCACCATTTTCACTGTTCTCTATTGCAAACCTATACGAATAATTGTCAAAGCCTAGACAGTGCAACATTTTTTTTTTCATAATCTTGAGAGAATGTTATATATATTTACAGTTCAGACTTGTAAAAAAAGTTGTTGCGCTGTCTGGTTTCGTCAAAATTTCCGCTTTACTAGTACTCACAAGTTATTTTCTGGTTTGCTTAGAAATATTCGCCTTAACCATTCTTCTGTTCAGGACAACGCAGTAAGATGCCAGAGGCGATTACTTTCGACAAAGACGTTAAGTGAAATTGGTTTTTACACCATGCCATAGTTTTTAAATATTTTGGACCATATTCTTCACTACGTTCAACGTCTTGTAAATTTGGAAAACAAAGGGATCGTAAAATGAATATTGCAATTTAAACTTCTATAAGCATAATATACAAATAGATATGGATATAATATCTTTAAACCCTGACTAAGCCAAAAGCAAAGCTATAGTCAGAAGGGAAATCGTTTAAACTTTTGCCTCGTTTTATATGCTGAATATATAGATTTTTGTCATCTTCTTGGTTAAACTTCTTTTTTCAACGCTGACCGTACCGTGTTGTGTGTACACCATAACTAGCTTACGTACTGTAGCGTATGTTCGATCAAGGATGTTTATGTGATTGAGCTGGCTTAGTGGAAAACCATACAATGTGTATTTCGACAATCAATCATTTCCAACTACAAGTGGACAACTTACATATTAGCATGATTAGATCCCTTTCAATAAGATAAATATACGCTTAACCTCCAAAAAGTCTCTTTACCTCCATTATCAATTCGTGATATTTGATAAATCTTAAGGCTACTGTTGTTTTTCGCGAGTGATAGAGCGAAACGTCATGTTTACCGCAAGTTTTTATCTACTTACACATATCAGAACATCACAATTTTGGGTGCACATATGGAAAAGAGTCTCTAGTTTATACATGAACATTAATTTGTAATTCACGTCCACGATCCAAGGTCACAATGTCGTCAACAGACTACTTCGAAAAAGTTGACGTCTTTTTGCCTAAACTCATAATTTCAAGCACATCGAATAAACCTATTTCGTTTAAATTTTGGCAACTAGAACTAAAAATATCAGTAATTGAATTAAGTATTTTACTAAAGATTTAAACTTACATTTAGATAATAATAATAATAATAATAAGTCATTTTTAGGCGCTTAATACAAAAAGCCTCTGAGCGCCGATACATGAAAAATCTTAAAGTACACAACATAAAACAACTTTAAAAAATACAGTAACATTAAAAACATTAAAATATATACAAATACAAATACATTTTCCTCCAGCAGATTTCTGCATAAGTTTAAAAAGTCAGAGAACAATGTTGAAATTGCAGAATTAGCAATAGTATTGCTCAAATAAATAAGTTTTAATAGATCCTCGAAAAGACAGTAATATACCTGTAAAAGTGACTAATTGAATAAAATATTTATTTCCAAAAAAAAAAAAAAAAAATACTACATTATTCCGTTATTCCATAAAACATTTCATGTAATATTCTAACAAAGGAGTCATGCATAAATTACTCTGTATCTGAAAGTTGTCATACAAATGAGACAAAAGTTTCATTGGTATACATTGAGCCAAATTAATGTTACAGACAAAAATGTGTCTAATAGTGACCCATATAGAAACCTATAGGAATTTTTTTTTTAAACAAAATATTTCAGTAATTTAGCACTTTTTTTGTCCATATAATGTGAAACATAATATGGGCATGAAAATTTACTAGGATTATGAGAAAAAAAATAATATGGGCATGAAAATTTACTAGGATTATGAGAAAAAAAATGCGGTTTCTTGTGGTATAAAAATGTCCAATTTGATTTTGCGGGTGAATACACACCAATTTTTTACAAATGGCATGAAAATTCATGTTTCATATTTATTTGTTTCCATTAAACAACATTAAGAAAAACTTTCTATCACTCATACAAATATCATTATGGAGGAATAGATCGGAAAATTAATAAGGTCTGAAGCCAGCCAATCCTCTGAAATCAGAACAAAAGCATATCTTAAGTTACAGAAAATTTTATAAATATAATACCAAAGAACTCACATTTGCTGAACACAAGACAACACCAAAGCTATACCAAAATCTGTTGAAAACCAACCCAAAACATATATGCATACCATGTCAATGTGAGTACCCCCATCATCCGGGGGATATCTGTTGGTATTCGTACATAATCTACATTGTCTAAACATGTCACGGTGAATGCTATTTCTCGATTGTCAATTAATTCGTAGTTACAATGTTGTTATAATGGAGGTCCACTCGTTATTCAGAAGACTCGCTATTCAGCAGGCCCGTTTTTCAGAATTCTGAATAGCGGGCTGTTTTTATTTTAAAAATACCCGTAATTCAGAATATTTTGTTTCTAAATAGCGGAAATTCGGAATAATTTGTTGTTAATGGCAGATTGACCCATTAGTCAGAAGGCCCACTATTCAGAAGAAGGCCCGCTATTCAGGAGATCCGCTAGTCAGAAGGCCAGCTATTCAGAATTTAAAATTCTGAACAGCGGTCCAATTTCAACATTCTGAAAGCGGGCCTTCTGAATATAGGGTGTCCTGAGTAAAAACAGAAATACTCAATACTCAGAACACCCGTTACTCAGAATTAAAATTCTAAATTGCTTGCCTTTTTAAAATAATTGCAAAACTAACCCGCTATTCAGAAAATTGAATAACGGACCTACTGAACGGGCTGTACCCGTCACCAAGATACGGAGAACTTAACGCAAGGCACAGTTGACGGCGTTCACGTAAATTGGAGTAAACACATATTTGCGTTAAGTTTTGTACTATTTTCATCGTATTCCTAACATGTCCAACTTGCCAAAAATGTTATTTTTAAGCCTATGTTAACCATGAATGGACGGTATATAGCCTGAAATCATTTAGATAGGATAACAGTCAAATTTCATAGATAAATTGTAGTGTGGACTCAGTTATCATCGTATCCTGTCGCTCAACAGGTACGTAATATATAATGACATGTAATTTTCCAAAAAAAGACATCATTATTCATGTGTTATTAACCACTGTATTTGTGAACTGTGGCAAATGCACCAGCCTGTCGGAACGTGAGACTTACACCGGTATCTATTTTATATTTGAATGCCATCCCCTGTAAAGAGGATACACTGGGTGTTATGCCTTCATTCATATTAAGCTGTTGAAAATGGTATTATAGGCATTATATAAACGCCACTAATTGCACAGGTCACAAATTTCTGATGTCAATTAATTTGTGTCAAGTTGCGTAGTGACAGTAAACAAACCACCCCGTTTTGTTTGGTTAAGATCCATAAATTAGTTTAAAAAAACATATTTTACGTGACTTGTTCCACTTGTTCTCATAGTCATCGTATTAACAACATGTTCGCCTTGCCAAAAAGTTTCGCTCATGCCAATTGAAAATGTAGGGAAGGAACCCTTAAAAACATTCTTGAATATCAGTATCCTCATCATAGCATAACTTTATCTTCATGATCAATTAAAATTACCGAACCGTGAGCATATTTTTTCAATATATTTTGATGAAGACACTTGATATGAATAGCTCAATAGATTTTCATCGTTGTATATACAATTTCTGTGTGAATTACTCTTCTTGTTTCTGTTCATCTTGAATTGTAATGATGTATCAGACCGCCGGGAGCAGAATATCTTTGTAGTTAATTATATAATGGCACCATACAAC